>JZSA01003086.1:0-71035 GCA_000956155.1 Cotesia vestalis
TCTGATTGAAATGATAATAATATAATTAAATAATGAAACATACATGAAAATGAAGAGAGAGGGGGCTTATATGTTAAATACATAAAACAGATGGAGTTGATTGAATCTCGTGAGACAGAAATGCTGGTCAGTGAAAACATAAAACCGAGCTTATGCATAGCAGCTCTCAGGCATTTAGAGTTGTTGTCATTTCAGTGATACAATTCGACCACAACGCAGAAAATTTCTACCCCAGCGTTTAATTAGTCTGCCAAATATGCATTCTGCATTTATTGGACCTAGCTTGTGTGTAGTATAGCATAGTATACAGAGAAATACTAAAAGAGCGAGAGACCGTGTATATGTCTGCCACACAAAAACATGCATCGGGACAGTCGAGGTTATATTGTTGTGTATTTATGCATTTATAAATGTGTTTGCACATACGAGTATGCTTCTTATACCGACGCGATATTACCCGCATTCTGTCAGACTAAATAAATACTTGCGTGTGTAGTGATAACGATCATTATCGTTGAATGTCAAATAATGCGGAGTAATACACGAAAAATATTTTAATAACTCTAAAAAATTTTATTTTACTTCTTGTGAGAAGTTAATTCCTGCCTATTATGATAATTTTTGCATATTTTTACTTACTAAACATTGAATTATTAGCATAATTTTTTAATCTGAGTATTCTTTTTATTTTCATTTTTCTTATCAATCACAAAATAAAATTTTAAAATTACTTTTTTTTGTGTTATAATTAACACTTTAGTGTTTAGAATTTGACAAAACCGTTTTAAAGAATTTTAATTACATAGGTTTGAGTTACTTTCAAAGCAAAGGTGTGTTGGGTCATCGATACAAACGGATTTATGTAAAAAAAGTCATTAACACAAACTTTTGTGTTAAATTTGACGAAAAATTTTTTACTTCATGCTGAATTATTTTTTTATGATATAATAAAAGCACGTTAATTCGACACAATAACGTCGTTTTGTATAAGTTTAAAATCTTCATTAATTTACTACCACCTACATATACGGTGAATAAAAAACGGAAACTTTTAGAAAGAAACCGCATAGTAAATGTTTAATTTGAAATATCTATAAGCTTCTAAATGAGAACATTAATGAGAAATTACTGACAAAGCTAACTTAATTACATTATGAATTATTGTTTAACTTTGTTTTATTTAACCCGTTAGCTCGTTCGTTTTTAATGACTTGACTCTGTCAATATATAAAAAATTCCGCTCATAATTCTACAAAGTCATACTATAGGAGAAAAAAGAGAGCATTGTTATGTTATGATTTAATTAAAATTGAATTCTTTCACATAGCTTAAATAATTGCTTGTTAAATTTTGAACTTTTTATCCTTTTCTTCAATTAAAAAACGTCCAATGATATGTATACGCATCCACTGTTTTTTCAGAGCTCACAAAAGAATAAAAAAATTTGTGCTTTTTCTGTCTGCGGAAAACTAAAGTTTTAACTTTTTTACGGCGTTATCTGATACTTTTACGGAGCTTTGATAAGTCTGAGAAGTTTTAAGCTCTTTATTAGATATCCATATCTCATTAGTTACTTTGATGAACATTTAAATTAATTATGATTATTTTTACCAATTTTCCGAGTCGAAAATGAAACTAAGTTTTTACTTGATTTTTGTTAATTTTTTTTGACGTTTAAATTTGAAAGAATTTTGTAGTTCTTTCTAAAAATATTCTATGAAAATTTACTTAATTGATGTTTTCTAACATAGCTAAAATTTCATCCTAACTGATTATCATTATTATTATTTCAAGGTAGGTCGGAAGTAGTACGTGACTGCTTAAGTATAACTATTTTAAGATTCATGCTTGAGTTATTCTCACCTATGTTGACATAGTTCGCTATCCCCAACGTCCTCAGCAATTTAAATGCAGTTTACCATCAGCAATCACCATCACCAGTCATTTTCAGGTCATCGGTCGTAGATTAGATATTTTACCTTTAACAGAGAGAAAAAATTAACTCTGTAGTAACGAAAAAAAATTACTTGATTTCATAAGATATTTATGAAGATTTTTTAAAAATGTAATTACATTTTTTTAGTCAAGAAATAAGCTCTATCTATTAATTGATGCTACTTAACGCTTTAATGGAAAGGACATTTTTTAAAGGAAATTAAATTTTTTATAATAAACGCAAGTTTAATTTCCCTTTTACTTTCACCGTTCTACCGGAAAATACGAAAAACAAGATTATTTCATCAAAATTCGATTTGGGTGTCGAATTAAAAAAAAAAAAGTAGTAAGAAATTTATGCAAGGGCCAGTAATTCGCTTGAGGACCCTAATGGCTGGATAAGAAAATTTTTTCACAGATTTTGATCTTCTTTCTTGAATTGTTCGTTTGAAGTAAGCCTTTCTTTTCTACGCAAATAATCATAATTTTTGATCGTCCGAAATTACGAAATTTATCAAAAAAAATTGGACTTCTCATAATATAATTTTTAGCTAATTTTTGACACTGCAACAGAATTGAGAGAAGCGTAAATATAAATCTGTATCAATAAATACTAAATTCAAGTACTTCAATCAAAATTTATTATATATTTATCCAATATAAATCTCCGCCAGTAAATTATTGTTATAATGATCATTACGATGATTTTTATTTCTGCTATTAATATTCACTGAAATCCGTCCTATTATTTGACAGTAAAATATCAATATTGAAATACAAATAAATTTAATTCAAATATACGTAATCGTTAAATTTATAAATCCCCGCGAGAGAACACCTTGATTATTCATACACGTTTACAAATGAATGGCAAACAAAAATATGTGAGTTATTTAAATATTAACTATTTGAATATTCAAATTTTTACTGACATATCATCCGTAAATGTTATAAAAATTACTTTTTACTGATATTAAATAACTTTGTTATTAAATTGGCATGACATGGATTGAAACAAATTACATAAGTGTTATATGTCGGAAAATACAAGGCCGAAAGTTTATATTATTAATATTAACGCGAAAAATGCTATTAGCTAGCGGGCATTTAAACAATTATTTATCCATAATAAAATGCAGTAAACAGAAAAATACAAGCGTATTTAAATAAAACAATAATGTAAATAATTGAACAAAAAAGTATTAAATAAAAAAATAATATAATTTAAAATAGAGTAAAAAGGAGAAGTAGAGAGAACAAGTGTTGCGGGGGCTTAACCAATAAATAATTCAGTAATCAATTTAAAAAACTTTTACTGCTCAATCTCAAACTATTTCCATTTGCATGCCAACGGGTTGTCAGTGACGTTGACTTTATTTTCACCTTTAAACTAATCTCCGCGCTCGACACTCCCCCACGGCTCTTTCTCGCGCTGTTTGACATTATTCGACGAAACTCATTCGCATTTATTTATTTTTTCCACTCATTTTTATTGTCTCGCTCCGCGATGTGATAAATGTTATTTATTCAGTGTTTTCATTGTTAACTATTTTTCAGCTGTTCAACTTTAACTACAAATTCCAAGTTCTCCGCCCATTTTTTGTCCTCGGCATTTAAAAGTTTGTACCGCGTTTATAACCGTAATAATTTCTCGCCGCAATATGAAATACAGGATAATACTATTGTCAAAACATTTAATCTCTGCTAAATACCGTTTATTTAAAAAGTTTTATTGCAAAAAATGAATTAATAATACTTATGAATGTGTCAAGCACTTTTCTAAATTTTTCTTTTATTTTTGTCTTTTATAGTTATTAGTTTTACAAAGCTTTAAATTCAAGTGATTATTAATGCGTGTTGTTGAGTTTTTTTTTACTATTAATTGCAGAGATATAAAAAGAGACATGTATGAATACAAGAAATAAATTTATTCGCTGTTGAGAAAATTTATTTGTTTTTAACAAATTAAAATGCTCATTTGGCGTTTTTCCAAATTAAATTCTGTTATGCAAATATTACTTTTATTTGAATTCCGTATAGCTTTTATTTGAATAAATTTATAGTCATGAAATTTGGAACAGACTTTGTTCGATTGTTCTATGTAGAAAAAGGCGGAGCGTAACCGAAGGGGGAACGTCGTTGCTACGATAGTCAGCTGAGAGGTGTGGTTTGAGCTGGTTGCTAACACGGTTGCTAAGCAACTATCAATTGAGCGTGGTAAAAATTTAAATTTCTAATAAATGTATTCATTCTTCGTTTCTTTACGTCTCATACTCAATAATTTTTTTGACTCTTATTTTTTAAAAATTTTTATTAAGACTTTTTTAATGAAAAATAAAAAATTGTGTTTAAGGATTTTTTATAGAAATTTTAAAAAATATTTGTTTTGATGAACTAATTATCAAAAAGGAAAATTCAATGAAAATAAATAACATTTTTAATTCACAAAGAAAAAGTCGATAAATACAAAAATATTAAAAATAACTTCAAAAAAAAAATATTATTATTTTTTTAGAATATAAGCTATTAAAAAGCTCAATTTTAAAAATTTATTCAACTCTGTGAAAGATAAATAGCTTATGATTCAAAAGTGCATTCATTCATTTTCCGTCAATTAAAATTTAATTCAACTGATCGTAAATATGAATTCAGTCATGTAGTAAATATTTACTCAAAGTTCAAGCGAATAAATTTCTCAAGTCGATCTCACTGTCTATTTTCTATTTCCTCCGTAACTAGAGTCTATAAGTAATTGTAGAAATAAAGAAAGATCAGAAGATGGAGTACAGAGGATGCAGTAAATAAATAATAGGCAACATTGTAAAAGCTTTTAAATATATAACTCAAGTTTGTTAAAACGAATTAGGACAAATGAGTGTATATATCACAGTGGTACAAAATACTAGCATCCTGAACCCAAACCCATACCAGATGGAAATCAATTGGTGTGCCTTGTGGACAGAGAGTAAAGGCGAGTATACCCATACATGGACAAGGACATGGATTCTCATGGCAATCCCACCGGTTTCCACTGGAATTACGGGAAAATTTAATTAAGCTAAACGAATATTAATTGTCGCAAAAACGTGCTCTCAACCGTTGTCTCTTTTGCTTCGTTGAATTTCATCCTTTTCTTCTTCATATACTTTTTTCACTTATTTTCTCACTTTATAAATATATATATATATACTTGTACTTATTTGTACCTTGAAAAAAGTTATAGCTATGAATAATTTTTAAAAATTGATCCTGACATTTCTTGAGTTAAAAATTAATAAAAAAACACAAGTTCATTCTTAAATTCATTTTTAATGAAATTTTTCAGCGATTCAATTCGAGTATGAAAATTAATCATAATCTTCTGTGGAGAAATTTTTCTAAGTCGCCAATTTTATTTTTATAGTAGACAGTAGACAGTATTTGTTCTTTGATCGACGTTTGATATAAAATTTTTTAAAAAATTGAAAATGGTATTAAATTTTATTTTAATCAATTTATGTATGATACAAGTGTATAGAGTCTGCACATTTTGGATTCACCAAACTTTTTGATTTTGATAAAAAAATAAATTACACTAAAATATTAATCAATAATCGACATATATTGCCGGCTAAATACATTAAGAAGATAAAAGTATCTGCGACAGTAATGAAAGAAATAAAAGATATATCGAAATTACTTAAGATAATTTATCGTCGTGACGTTTTATTTCAATTACTCAATAGAATTATTTACAGCGGAGCATCGAAAAAGAATATAACCTTTTATCTCGACATTTCATTCTCGGGACTTTTTTACTTCTTGACGTTTGCTCAGATGGTAACCGATAGATGGTTAAAAATGAACAAATGAATGAAATAAAAAAACAATAACGAACACTGTCGTAAGCCCATTTCTATATTCTCCGAAGGGTTTTCTCCGACACAATAGAAAATCTTGGATATAAGATCGACCCATAGGTGAATTCCAAAACTTCTTACATCATTTACCTTGACTCCTTCTCTTTAAATTTACAGCCGCCCAGGGATACTAACTACTACAAGTACTAGAGTCGAGCGGCTTCAATCGCGCAGTTGCCTGCAACATCGATCACTTTCAGTTCCCATAATTTTTCTCAGTCTTCAAATGAAACCAATCTCCGTCCTCGCCTTTCAAAGCGAATCAGCACGACGTTTTTCTGATTTATTGGCCTCAAAAATTTTTATATTAATCTTCCCTTTTTTTCCCTAGTAATATAATGATAATGCTTGAATACATTGTTCTTTCAATCTCATTTACTTGAGCGAATGTCAGTGGATTAATTTTTTCTCGGTGTAATTTCATTTCAGTCATTCACTTTTAATTAACTCGAGCAACTTAGAGTGATGGATGGAAATTGAATAAATTTCTACAGTAATGTTAATCCAGATACTTCAATTTTTTTTACTTGCTTCTAGAGATAGACATTGAATTTTATTTAAACTCGATTAATTTATTATTCATATTGAATATTTTTGTGAAACAATGTACTCAGCTCATGATAAGTAGACTCCAAAGACTCCTATCGGGACTTACGGATAAAATTAAATATTTATTATATGCTTTAAAAATATTTTAAAGCCAAAAAAATAGTTTTAAAGAGAACCGGTTATCTTGATTCAAAATTTCTCGCTCCTATAAAATTTAAATATCTTTGGAAGTATTTTATTAATCAAAAAATCATAAGTTATCTTTTTTGTAGAACGTTGAATTCTTTACAAAATTATGATGTGTTCTCATTGGCCTGATGAGCCACGGGAGAGTTATAAAATTATTTCAGTAGGTATGTAAAGAAAAAATAGTTACTGCTTCTGAATCAGTCTAGTATATATTCTTGAAACTATTCCAACGAACTTACATAGAAAATTTGAAAAGTTCTATCACGAAAGTATTCGAAGTATTAAAGAACTAAAATAAGATAGTAGATAATATAAATCCAGCAAGAAAATCTAAACTCAATAAAATAAATTTTCTATGAGAAATGTTACGAAAAAATGAAAATATATGAAATACTGTGCCAAAAGTTTGGGCATAAACCATATTGTTCATCAGTTCTCGCCAGCACCCGGAGTGAATGGTATAGAAATGGCACCGAGAAGTCAAGAAGTCATACATGACGTCAAGTTGATAGTTTAGCATGCTGAGATACTGACCATGCATTAAACTTTTATTATTATTATTATTATCATAACCCTCGTTATTATTATTAGAATGCATATGCTACTGGTTTCGAGTGGAGCATGTACAGTACTTACTCGACTTAAATTTCCCTTCATCCTTCAACAAACGTGCTCGTTCCCACAGAATCCGCGGGCTGATTTATCCGCAAATTTCTATCCGAACTTCCAAGTGAATTACGTGACGGTGAACTGTGAGTGTGTAGCCGTGCATCATAACTCGTAATACATATAAATTACCGTTAACATGGACACCGAGTAAACAAGTGGAGTGAGTTTTTGACTCGCAGACGTTAAAATTTCACCAAAAAAGAAATAATTCAGAGATTTGCTGACTGGGTTAGATGAGTGGGTAGAAACTGGAGAGTTAAAATAAAAAATAAAAAAATACTTTTCGAGAAAACTTTTGTCTCTCGAAAGATAGAGAGAGAGAGAGAGAGAGAGAGAGAGAGAGAGCAGTACAATCAGTGGAAAAGGGACTTGTAACGAGAGTTATAGTTTTCCTTTGACTTGTACTTACTCTTGTGAACTTCAGCAACACTTGAATTTCATCAAAACTATTCAAGCTTATGAAGAATGAGTTTTGATTTCAAAAATTTTGCAGAATTGTAAAAAAGGAAGTATGGTAAAGTTTTGTCGTTCTTTAAGTTAGAAAGCTGAATTATTTATCTAGAGACTTTCTATGGAATTAATAAGAATTAAAAGTTTTCTATTTATACAATAAACGTTTTAAATTTATTATAATAAAAAAAAAAATTGAGATATTTAAGGATTGAATAATTTAAACTTTTGGATAAATTCTTTGTGACTTATTTTTTTATATGATTTGAATAGCTAGTTATAAGAAGTTTTTCAAAATTATTAATTATTTAAATTTTATTACATACCGAATTAAATATTATTACCAAGTTAAAAGTGAAATTAGAAAATAAACATCTGAGCGAATAATTTAGTTCGAAAAAATCACTTATTTTGATAGCGTTCTAAATTGGCAGTATGTTAATATACATGGGTTTATAAATAGGTAAGTACATGTGAGAACTACGAGAAATATCATGGAAGCTCTATTCGAGTAAGCGACCTCAGAGTCGCACTACAGAACTTCTATCCCGAGGATTCGTCCTTACATGTGGAGGGTGATATCACCTCCACCACTGCCGGAAGGTAAATTATAGTGGAGCTCCTGCTACCGACACGAGTAGATCTTCAAATAATACTGCTCGTACGTGCGAAAACGACTATTCGGTGAAAATGTTTCGCGATAAGAATAAATGAAATATGCAAGAAATAACTCCGATAAATATTTTTGATAAACATACTAATATATGTATATTTTTTTTTCCATAAATATAGGTCCATATCTTATAATTATCTTCTCTTTCCTTTTAAGAAACGTGTTCAATATGGGATTTTCGTTTAATCAACTACATAAAAAAATTATGTCCAGACAAGGATTGCTTGACTCATGAATTTGTTAAAATGAACAATTTAATATTTAAATATCTTGAAAAAAAAATATCAATATCTGATTCCATTACGATGAAAAAGAAAACGAATAGCTTCACTTGAATTAAATATATTTTTGATAAATTCTTCGGACAAAACAACCGGAAATGAAAATAAGCCATTTATGGTCATATTAAAAAATTTTTTCACGGCATTATTGTTAAAAAAATACAAACATAAGAAGTTTATTTATTTCTATCTACGCTTTTCGATTTCCAATCACCCAGTCAGCAGCCATAGCAGGTAGCTGCTAGCAAGCGCACATTCAGAGTTTTCGAGACTGCATTATGCAGTGCTTCTGCCAAATCAATACGTTCCTAGGATTCGATATGGATATTTCAATAGTCATGCACGTAGGTGGTAGTCATCGCAAACATATATATTATATGTACATATATCTCAGAGTGCCGATGTATGGAACTGCAGAAAGAGAGAATATATATATATTTGTATACACACGCGAAAGCTCTATATCTGTTTCCAGTATATGTATGCACTAGATGTCGTTCGCGAAAAGCACCCGCAGCTTTTACGTTCATATACATACATATATCGAGCATTCACGCGTGCAGCATCATCACGTCGATTGGATTTAATCGAGTTCAAAATCGCGGCATACCGTACTACTAATGCCAGCCAGCAGTGGTACGAATCGATATTAAATCCAACCTGTCAGAAATCTCCAATTCAAACGTGGCGGTTTTTAAATAAAGCAAATGTTAATGCCTATGCAAACGTGGGACCGGACTTAGAGAACTGAATTTGACCTAGAACTTAAAATTTAATATTGAACATTGAAAAAAAGTCATTTGTTATTATTATTATTGATTGTAATTATTCTAGCATGCAAAAATAAATGATCATAAAAATTTTTTGTTGTATTATTATTTCTTCTACAAAAAACAATAACGAAATTCTGAACATAACATGCATCGAGTAAGTCAATTAATTTATTCAAATGACCCCTGAAATTTAAATGAGATTAATTGGTCCCCCGGCATATGTGTGTATGAAAAAAGTAGAACTCGTTTGGCCTAAAACTAACACAGAGAGTTGCAATTGAATTGCGATTGATGAAGTTAACTGGTCTCTTTTGCATGGAAAATCCTTTGGGCATAGCCGGTGAACGTCAGTAGAACACGGTTGACTTGACAAACGAGTCTCTCGTTGTTTCGCTTCTATTCGGCAATCTATACAGAATCCAGGGTCAACCTGTGCACATATATCTGTAACCTCACACACCGTTCGATGGGATCGTTAGTTTTCTCCTGCTCGTCTCTTTCTCTTCTCGGCCCAGTATACTAACTCTCTTCTGTCTCTCTATCCTCTACTCGTCAATCCGATTACCAGATAAATTCAAAATTTCTTCGTTAGAGGATACGCCGGCTAACGGTGAAGCACCATCATCCGATCACCGAGGAATACTCCACTTCTATCCATATATGGGCTGCCGAGAAGCCCGTAAAACGATTGAGAGCTGAGTATGAGTGACCGAGAGTTTAATGATACGCTACTCCACGCTCCCTCGTCGTGATCTGAATAAAATCCGCGATTTATCGTCAAACTGTCTTTACTTTTGGAATTTTCAATTTTCGAACGGAGAAGTCTAAAGTAAAGAGACAAGATTGGATCATTTTTTTGCTAACGAAGAAATCCTTTTAGAAATAAAAGAAAAATCGAATTTTTTGTATACCTTGAAAATGTATTACACTGTAAAAAATCGGGAGTACTGTAGTTAAGAAATAAAAGTAGTAGTTCGATGAAGAATTTCAGAGCCGCCATTTTGTAAGAATAAATTGGTTTTATACTTTTGATAGTACAAATAAAATGCTATTAAAATTTCAAAATTATATAACTATTTTATCAACTATAAAAAGACTCATGAAAAATAATTCATTTTAAACCCTGTAAAGGGATTACCACCCTTAACATCGTAATTTTTACTGAATTTTTTCCACATAATATAAATTCACTTGTACAAATATTTGAATAAGTTTGAATAAGTACAGCAACTTGTATGTAACTTTAATTATGTTGCTTAATGTAGTATGAATAAATGTATACCTCGGGTATACTTGGGAGCGCAGTGAATTTAGTTTGGGTGCGGTCAGACCGGCTGCTGAGAGACGACCTCATTCTTGCCGCGAAGCGCCGAAATACTTGTGTATATTTGATAGTATACGTCTTTCCGTATCCTTTCAAACATCAAGTTTCCCGAGTATTAGCATAGTAAACATGCATTAACATTACTCTCGCAATACTCATTTGTGTTTGGAATCACATCCCAACTTTAAACGTTTGCTCACACACTTCAATGGTATTATGTTTGTCATAAAATGAACACACATTAACGCCATTTACTTTTATTTTTATAGAAGACTAAATAAACACCTAATATACCTCCATCTGGTTTTATAAACTTTAATTAACAAGTTTTTGCTTGTGCTTTCAAGAATTATCAAAACAACATTAATAAGAAAAAAAAAAAAAAATACCGAAATTTTATTCTAATCTTGCTTCAAGATATTTATATAATACTTGTCAATTAATGAATAAAATTTACTAAATCTCTACAAGTAAACGACAACGATTATTAATAGAAATAGCAGTAACAATAATACAATCCCAAGTGGTTAGTAACATCACGAGTATTCCTTCGGAAAAGTTCAACAATCAAAGCTGATAGTCCCTGGAGTGTCTTTTACGTCTGATTGGATGTTCATAGCATTTACAGTGAGCAAAATCGATTCGGGCCTATCTCAAAGATATCCTTTCTCACCCATCCTCATAATGTAGAAGATATAACATACACACATCACACAATCACATATGTGTAACATCTGGAGGTACACTTATGTATCTATATTCACACGCAAGAGATCTCTCCGGCCTAATGGCATCGCTATTTACCCGGTCCTTGTCTCTAGATGCTGCTTCAACCTCATACCACATACCTACGAGGTATCTTGTATTACTAGGATGAATTCCCAAGATATTTGTCCTTTTCAGTCTTACAATCGCTAATGTTTATGTTAAATTCTCTTGAGAGGTTATACGTGATGGGAATTTTTGAAAAATTTATTTTTGTTGTAATTAATTTTTGTAATATACATATACTTGAGTATATATATAAAAAATGGTAAATTTAAATATACAGACGTCACAAAAACAATTAGGTATAGTTTCAAATGTCTTCAAGTTTTGTTTAGAAATTAATTTTTATGAATGGCTACTCAAAGGACAAACAATTCTTCCTTCTGACAGATGAAAAAAATTAATTACAAAAAAAAGAAAACAAGATTAAGCTGCATTTTTCATCCCACAACTGAAAATCTGCTTTTTTCGGCTTTCTAACTTTATGTAATTAATTTTAGAGTTAATCAATTTTTTTTTTGTTTTTCATTAATTTTTATTTAAATAATGGTTACTAATTTAAAAAAAAAATGGGAATTGGAGGCGCGGAATACACAAAAAAATGTTTGTTTAAACAGCAGGTGTTTTACTGAAGACAGCTGTTTTTATTATTATTGGCGGAGGGATAATAGCGTGGCATGGCAGATAAAAAGGATGAAGTAATCGGACGTTGCTGCTAACAATGTTTGAGCAGTGGAATGATCTAATTTGGTTTTTATTTGATTATGAGTTATAGTAAGAATAAGGAAGGAAGGAAGGAAAGATGAAAAATAAAAAGAGAAAAATAAAAATCGTAAGATGGAACAAAATGAAAATGAAAATGAAAATAAAAATAAAAATAAAAATTAAAGCCAAGTGATACCAGTACAACTAAAGTTTGTCTCCGCATCTCATTGTGCGAAACTTTAACCAGAGTTTTGCTTCTACTCGAACAAGACTATTTTTAAAACTTTTTATTCCCTCGTTTACATTTATTTACTTTTGCTTTGTTTGTTTCCTCCCGGTTTTATCAGCGGGCAAAGCTTTGTCCCCGGTAAATTGTTCGGACGGGCTTGTAACGCGTGTAAATTTAATTTAATTAAAGACACGTTATATCATTCAGCACGTACTTGATATACAAATTTCACAACAATCGGTGCTTTAACTCATTATATCCTTGTCCTCGTTCGTTTTGTCGTTTGATGCACCTTCAGCTCTGGTTCCGGTTCTTTGTGCAACTTGATCCGCGTTGTTGAGTCCTTCGGTGCTCTTCATTTTCTTAGTGTAAAAAACTTTCAACGACGAGTCGAATTACAGTGTCAACTTCGTTATCGTTACATGATTCGGTTGTCTCATGCGAGTCATTGATTTCGCAATTATATGTTGATGAAAAGAAATTGCTTTGAAAAATATATGATGCAATAATAATAAAATATAAATTTTATTTTTATATGTATATAACTAAAAGTACAAGTGCGGAATACTTTATGCAACAATATTTAATTGCAATATTTTATTAATTAAATTTTTTAAAATTACTGAACAGGTTGTGACTCAGACATGTTCCCGAATTGAAAAAATTAACTTAAATGAACTTATTTTAATATTTTTACAAATGAGATTTTCTGTATATCCTACCGACGAATGTAATTATTTGATTCCATGAATAATTCAACACTTTAATAATAAAAATAGCTTTTTCATTAATAAAAACTTGTTAATAAAGTAGTTATAAAAGTAAGATGCATTTTTTACTACCGCAGAGTTTAAATTACTTGATTGTAACTTTTAGTAAAATTTATTGTGAAAATCTGTTACTTTTTAAGCGCTAAATGTTATGTGAGATGATTAGATTACTTAGCACGTCATTAAAAAATTTATGACGGAATAATTGAAAAAGGATGAGCTGAGAATAATTTCATAGTTGCTACATTTTAAAACCCGAATAAGAGAAAGATATAGGAAGAGGAGTTGCCGGGGTAATATAATGCATTCTCTGTACGGAAGCAGAAGTAAAGCTGAGCATTGTTTCGAGGATTAAAGTATTACGTGAGCTAGCGTGTGCCGTAGTCTGTACGCCACTTGAGAAATTCTCGTGTAAGTTTATATCTACGCTGGTAAATACACACAAAGCCGAGATTTTACACATTCGTGTACGTTGAATCTACGAATCGCATATTTACACGATACGTAGCACTAAAACATAGATATACATGTATTATATAGATACATAGATACTTGAATACCTGGGTCTCGCGCTTGTAGCAATGGTTTATTTATATGTACACAGTGTTTACTTTGCCAGTATGTGCGCTGCACGAATCATGCATACATGCACGCACTCGTGGGTCCTCCGAGTGATATTCTTATGCGAAGCAAAAAATAAATTAACAAAAAAGTACCTAAAATATTTTAGAAAAATTTGAATATGGAAAAAAATAGATTTACATGTTTTTATTTATCGTCGACGTATGGCTACGAGTTTTTTTAATTTATCAAAGTGCGGAATTTTTAAGCTAAAAAACGAAAAATTCTCGGTATCGGGTGCTCAAAGCTTTACATAGAAAATTCGAATAAATACGGGAGTTTTTAATGGAAATGGATTATTATTTACATTTATATGCGTTCATTTATTATTACTTAATAAAATAGAGTAAATGAATTCATTTATTCGTTACTCAATGACTGTTAATTAGGAAATTATCCATCCGCGGACAAATAAAATAAATATCGATTGAAAAGTATAAATTGATAATTAATATACGGTATTAAATCGATATACTCGGTAATGCTAAATAATATTTACTTAAAATTTTAATTAAACATCAATTAACAAGATTCAGTCAATTTTTATGTATATATTTTGAAGTAATTGCATTCGATGACGGTATTTATTCAATATAACGATTGATTAAAATTCATTTAATATACAAAATTTATTATTATTATCATAATTATTATTTGATGATCCTAAATATTGCTGAGACAATTAAAAGTAACTGATAAATTAAGTAACAAAGTCAAAAGTTCAGTGGAAAGTTGTATATAATGGCTAAGCGAATATCTTAAAAGCCTTGATAAAAAAGTTTAACGAGAGTAAAGTACAACTTTTCCACCTAACCGTACTGGTAACTTTTTACATTCACGATATATAAAACGACGACTCGACGACATAGACAATGCAGACCGGTGGAGAAGACGGCCAGGCAACGCGTAGAAAACTAAACTCTCCATGGAGAAAAATAAGACATCTATTTCTCTCTCGCAACGGCTGCGAGCAACTTTACGAACGTCTCATGTCTTCTGCATGACAAACTTCTACCTTCCAGCCATTATTTTGTCATTTTTAACAAGACTGGCGCGTCAACCAAAGAGAATGCCGGTTAACAAAAAATTTATAATATTTAATGCGACTAAATATTTAAGATTCAAGATAGCTTTATTTTTTAATCGAGTTTACCCAAGAGATTCCGAGTACAATTATTAAGCAGTTTTAATTAAAACGATATTTTCTTTAAGTTTGTTCATTAAAAATAATTGGAATTCTTTGTTTCGAGAAAACGTTTGTTTTGTTTCCAGATAAACTTGTTTGTGTAATAAAAAAAATCAATAACACAAACTTTTGTGTTAAATTTGGCGCAAAATTTTTAACTGTGTACTTGAATGTTTTCAATTTCATCATAAATATCCGTTATTTAGTATTTTTTCCCGACAATGCCTCATTCCATTATTTCCATTAGGGCTCTATAAATAAAATCGGACCTTATTGGCTCTCACTTGATCCAATGAATAAATATTTGACAAAATAGGAATTTATTATCAGATAATAAAGCTATTCATCTGTTAGTAAGAAAATAAACACAGGCATTAAAGACGTAATAATAAAGGGGAGTTGATTGGTTCAGTCAGTGTCGACAATGATTTGATGGTAAATAAGTAGAATGAAAACTGAGATAACATCAATTAGAGGGAACGCATCACTCAGAGACGAGAGTAGAGGCAAAGCGTGTAGCGTACACCAGGAGCTCTTGAATGTGATAATAAAACAATGGTGACAGTGGAGAAATGTGAGCTTGATAAATGACAGCGTTTGAAATAGGGAAAAAAGTATAAATGCGAGATGAGGGAAATAAAATAAAAATAAAACAAAATAGGAAAAAGTGTAAAGATAATAACAAAAAAGTAAAAATGGTAACATCGCAATGAAGCGGCTCGTTGATTGTGAACTGAGGTTATGAAATCTGGTGATAGATGGCCCGATCGATCAATGCATCTCCTATCTCTTCTTCCACTATAAATGTTAAACATTTGTACCGAAATTAACTGACGTATGTCTGGTTGATTATGTTCCTGATAACCGATGTTGCTGAATTTATAATGCATGTGCGTGAATATATTATTTATGAAGTGTGTATTATTTATGGGGTGGGGATGTTTATATGTATAGATATAGATTTTATAACAAAGCTGGATTTGCTGCGGGTTCAATTCGTAATTTATAATATATCGAGTTTGTTTTAAACTGACAACCGTTAATTCATTTCATAACTCGGTGAATTTATGCAATGGTCAGTGCTGAGTCATTGATAAGAGTTGCTAATTAGTTGATTCGTAATTACCTCATTAAATTGGCTTATCAAAAGATTATTCCCTGTTCTGCATTATTCTATTAATAATTTAGGTGCTAATGTTGTTTGACCACTGAATTATCTATTAAATTATCAAAATTTTGATACGCGGGGCTTCAATTCCTCTTTTCTACGCTACTTTTTTAAGTACAATAAATTTTTTTTATAACAAATGATCTTTTTGTCGCAAACTATTGATATCTTAACCATTTAGCATTGGAAAAAAAAATTTTTACGCAGTTTTCATACCTGGAATGTAATTTCTACAAGAAAAATTTTTTTAATATTGATGATATTAATTTTATGCAATTGAAAGTTTTGCCAAGAGGAAAAAAAATATTTTTTTCATTTTCTAATTTCTGCAAAAAAAAATGAATGGTCCTACATCGACAAAACTTTTTAAACTGACCTTCTATAATTTGAACTTGTAAACTTCTGAAGTAAAGTTCGAACTTTTGTCTATCAGGAAATTTATTCTGTTATAATATTATAAGTTTTACTTAATCAAACTTCGAGTTGAACTTTTTGAGTAAATTTTTAAAGTCAATGGCAATTACAATTGATATTACCAATTAATACAAATCAAAAGAATATACTTCAATTGTTAAAACTCAAAATTAGCATACATTCGATACTTTTTTTTCTTGACATTTTCCATTAAACAATTAGTAATTAATTTGCCATAGCGATATCATTTTTATAATTTACTTTAGGAGTATCTAAACTATGTATACTGTGATTAAAAAATATAAAAAAATTACTAAGCCAAAATTTTTTCATTCATAATTCATAATTCTTGACAAAGTGACTTCAGGTTGCTAATTATTATTAATATTATTACTATGACCACTACAGAAATGGAAGAAAGACACGAGAAGATAAGGATTATATATATTGATAGCAAAGTCTTTGACAAACGAAAACTACTTTTGATTTTCCCGAGGCGACGGTGGTATTTCAATAGGGCTAGACACACGGTCAACACAAGGCGCTTTGTTTCGATGAGGTTCTCTACCGGGTGGTTGGCACTGTACCGGATGCCAGTACGGCTGTTGCCAGCCTTTTCTCTTTTCTCCGTGTAGTGCCGGGTTGTCTCTACTTGACTACACTACTGTGTAGTTGTACTAAACCACTACCAGTAGCACTCGTTCCGCTGGAATTCAACTCGTTCGTCGCTCACTTTATATATCCAGCGACACCAATGCAACTGAGCGTCGCTCTCTATAGCTTCTGCAAGTGAAAAGGGAAAAGACAAGGGATGGAATATAGAATAGAAGTGTACAAGGGTAGGACGATATCAAAAGCCGTTAGTTTAAGAACCAACCAACTACCATACCATACCACACCTAACCACTACACTCATCTTTTGTCAGTCTCGAATATCGATCCTCGCCGGGTGAAAAGACACTGATCCTTATTATGTCTGCATGTACAGTACACGTCCTCTCTGTTTAATGCGTCTAATTTATTGAAGATGGTAAATAATAAATAGAATGTTCTTTACTCAGGCGGACCTTTATTATTTGAAATAAAGTCAAATCTTGGTTAATGACTTATTAATTCAAAATCAAAAGTAAAAAATCAATTAAACTTTTTAAGTAAATTTGATCATTAAAAAAAATATGTCCTGTATGTATACGCGATTTAAATACGCTGGTTTCTTCAATAAAGAATCACGTATTTATCACAATACTCAGTATCGGTGTAGTGGAAAAACTGTTGAATTTAAATGAAAAAAAATTTAACTTTACATAAAAAATGTTTTTTTCCTAAAAGTTTTAAAATATTAAAAAATATATTTTAACGCTATTTTCCGCGAATTAAAAAAAGGAAAAATTTTTTGTTATTTATAAATGTTATTCTGTTGTGTAAGGCTTATACTTTCTATGAGACACTATCAAAAATAAAACATTACATTAAATCATGAATATTTAACAGGAGTGAGCGAATGAAAAACATTTTTAGTTTTTAAGGCTAATAAAAAAGCTAAAAACTCGTAAAATCCATCAGCGTCGATCAACACGGGTTAAATAAATATTTTAGCAAAATTCTTAGTGACATGTATTTTGTCTATTCATGGAGTCGTTTTGTGCCTTTTTGAGTAAACTTAAAGTTAACGACAAGCGGAAGGACGTCGATAGCATCTAGGCGATATCTCAAACGCGTAAAAAACTTCGAGTTGTATAAGTACAAGGAAAAGGAAAAGGGTGAAAAAGCGTAGACGAATCAGAAGTAACTTAAACCCCCGACAGCGAAGTTAAGTATTTTGGTTTTGCTCTTGTTTCAGGAATGTCAGACAGCGGGAAGAGGCATCCGGTACTTCTGTACATCCACGGGGAGAGCTACGACTGGGGAAGCGGAAATCCATACGACGGGAGCGTCCTCGCGAGTTACACTGACCAAGTAGTCGTAACGATCAACTACCGGCTCGGAGTTCTCGGCTTCCTCAACGCCAACATTTCACCTCATACGAAAGCGGAGGTCGCGAATTACGGGCTTATGGATCAGCTGGCTGCTCTTCACTGGGTGAAGGAGAACATTGCCCTTTTTGGCGGCGATCGGGGAAATGTTACGCTCATGGGACATGGCACTGGAGCTGCCTGTGTTAATTTTCTCGCTATTAGTCCAACTGTCATGTCTGGTAAGTAACGATACCTTTATTTGAAAAATGAATAATAATAATATTCAGTGACACAATTTCCTATGTAAATATCTAGCTGTGGATATACGACCATAAAAAAATAGTTTATTAAAATTTTTTATTTCTCATAGAAATTGCGTTACAGATGCCACTCGGAAAAAAAATTACGACTGTCACGTCGTATTCCAGGACTAGAATTTCAATATCTTAGAATTTATTACGTATATACGAATTTTTACGATGTTACATCGTAAAAATTCGTTTATAAGTAATAAATTTTCAAATGTAAAATTATCAAAGTCAAAATGCTGAAAGTCTGGTCCTGCATTACGATGTGACAATCATAATTTTTCATAAAATTTTTCTTCTGTGCATTTGAGCACAGTATAAAAATAAATATAATCCAAAATTATAATTCTGTCACAAAAGTTTAAATTAAAAAAAAAAAAAATTTTTTTTTCGTCAATTTCATACTTTTAAAACATTATTACGTCGATACAATTTTTCCTGATATTAAAATATTTAGCTACTTATATCTCCGACAGGGCCCAAGTTTTTGGAGAGTTTTTTTCCGATGTTTAAAACATTATTTTAGAATGTTAGCGAGATAAAAAATAGCCTTTTCAGAAAAAACACCCAAATGGCCGTATTAGAAAATTTTTTCACGGGAATAATAACAATAATCATTTTTCATGTTTCACTTTTTACGATACGGTACTAAAAAAATTAAGTCGAAAAAATTTATAAAAAAAAAAAAAAAAAAAAAAAAAAAAGAAAATAACCCATAGAATAGATTAAAAAAATATCGACATACAGTAACGTAAATCAAGAGTACGTGCCTCTTGGTTAAAACTTGATCTCTGTTTTCCAGGCTGGAGCTTCCAGGCTCTACCAACACTATCGGAAAATACTTTTCTTGATGCCCAATATGAACACGCGTGTCCTGGACAGTTGCCAGCCTGGCGGATTACGACATCACGGTTTTTGAAAATTAACCCACGCATTTTATTTTTACCATATTTAAACCATTATTCGTTTCTGTATCCCAGATTTTATTTATTCCGTATTGTTTTTCACCAGTGTATACGCCGCTTCTATTTTTTTCCGCTGCTATTTTTTATTTTGTGATGGAAAAGATTATTAACGTGTCACATCTCGCGGGAGGACAAATAGTTATTTAATACTCCCAAATATTTGATAACACCGTGTGCATTTAAACGGAAAAAAGAGGGTCGGCCTCCTCTCAATAAAAAATTTTTTTCTGCAAAACGGTGACGTGATCACGCATACGCTCAGCGATTGGTACGAGCTCTGCTCTGCCTTATCAGCAGACCGAGTGAGCTTGGACATGAACGAATTTGGATGCCAGCCAAAATCGGTACCCAGCGATCTTCATCCACATTTATGCCGCTTACTGCCTGTCCTGCCCTTCTCTACACTACTCTATGTTACAATATAGATTCTTTTGTCCTTTTCATACCGTTTCGGGCGTTAAATACTTTGTACTACTTGTCTATCTTTAACATTAACATATAATTTTTTGTATTTATTGAAAATTTTATTTTATCACATTTTAAGAACCTTCTCAAAAAAAACCGCAACAAAAAAATTTTGAGAGTTCACTCAAAATATTTTCGATTTTGAGTCATGAATAAAAGTCAGACAAAAATTAGTATTACTCTATACTAATTAAAAATTATTGATCTACCATGTTTAAAAGTTTAGAAAATCTTGAGGGCCTTTCAGTACTGAAAATTTTAATTTGAAACTTTCAGAATGTATATAATATTTAACTTAGAGAAAATATTTTTGCAATTAATGATTTTAATTAGGGTCTGCCCGAAGACAAGCAGTGGCATGTGTTATCTTGATGTCATGAAAGTTTGAAATTTTCTGAACTAGCCGGAAATCTTTACAAAATTCAGAGAACAATTTCCGGGACTTGAGACCACACCATAAACCGGAATTCATCCTAATTAGAGACCGCTGGAGTAACCGCAAGACAACCTCCTTCTATGTAGTCTCAAGTCCTTTGGGTTTACAAGAGTGGCCAGAATGCTACCAAAAGCTTGCTACGATGAGTTTTCCCTCTCTCCCACTGGTCTTTCTCCCTCGCCTGGTGTCTATATATCTACATCTACACTCTAATGCCTTGCTGAGATCTTAAAGATATATGTACTTTTCCTCATTGTAACGCGTACATAATTAACAGAGACGTAAAAATAACAGAGTTCAAGAATTCGTTCTTTCTTCAAATTCTTATCTCCTTTATTTTATTCCTTTTTGTCGGTTCTTATTATGTAGAAATAATTAAGGCGCTTCTCGTACATACTAGTTCTTGAAAATTTTTTCTTTTCCACATAATTATGATTATTAAACTTTTTTTTCTCTATTTTTTGAGTATTAACGAGTGTACTCTGTAAAGAACTCATGAAGTTCACGCAAAGTAAATACGGAGTGAATACGAAGTGGATGGTTTTATTATATATTACATTCACTTCTTTCAGAGTTAATTTCACTACGAGGGGAACTTTTATTTATGTTAGTAATATAAAGAGGAAAGCTAATATAGTTAAGCATCACTGGTTTAAATTTTGTATTATATATTGCTGTTGTAGTTTGAACTTTACAATAATGAGAAATTTCTTTTTATAAGTTAACATCAATTAAGATGAACATAACTTCCCGAAAATTTTGAGTTTACTGACTGAAATTAAAGTATGGATTAAAAATTGTTTTCGCTTCAGAATTTTAGGAATAACAAAATTGACGAAAAAAAAAAATTGATTTTAATTTTTAATTGTCTACTTTTAAAATTTTAATTTCTTTGCTACTGAAATTAAAAACTCTAATGAATTCGGACAATTTTTAATTTCGATTAAATTTTTAGAGATAGAGTTTGTTTGAGAAAAAAATAATTTATTTGCGCTTAGTCTTCCACAATAGATTTGTGAATGAAAAAAATTAATGATATTGATATAGAAAAAAAATAAATTGAATCTACTTGGAAAAAAAAAATTAACAATTTTTTTATGAATAAATAGAGAATCAACTGAATAAATAAGTAGATACGTAAAATCTTAATTAAAATCGAAACTATTTAAATTGAGAGACGGATGTAAAATGAAGTAGAAGTAGCTAGAGATGTAGAGTATAAGGGTTATGAAAGAATTTAAATGCACTTTCTGGTTATATAAATTCTTGTGGTACTGCGGATTCGTCAAGTACGTGGATTAAATAAGTCACTTGAAAGCGGGATCGTCAATTCGAGGGAATAACTATAAGACGAGGCGAAAGCGGGAATAGCAGCAGTTGCAATAACATCTCAAATGGTTGCGCTCAACTCTTTTTAAAAAGTTTATCAAATAGCATTATCTCTCGATGACGTTGTTTCGCAGACATGTCGCTAGGAATTTAAAGAAGGAAAATCATTGGGAAAAATACGTGCCACTATTTTAGTGGATGTTTATTTTCTCAATTTATTTTTATTTTTATTTTTCAAGGGGATTCACGAGTTGAAGGAGGAGAGTACTTCAGTTAAGCATGAGCTTAACGACAAAAGTGATTTTTGATAGAGGAAATAAATTCAAACGTTACGGTCTACTGACCTAGTATATCTAAAAAGAATTGACGGTTTAAGGATTTGAATAAATTACCCGCGGGGTAATTTAAAGGGAATTATGGTCTTTGTATTACTTGAGGTAACGAGTTATACATTTAATTTGGTTTTAATGAGGGTTGAAAAGTTATTATTAATATAACCATTTTGATAAATAGTGTTTGTTACTTTAAAGATAAAGTATATACTTAAGAACAAATTGTTCAATAATTGTAGTAAATAATTTTAAAGAGCTTCATCGTTTTGTTTCAAGTAAAAAAATTCTTGATCTGAGAAATGTTTCTTGGTTCAATTAAATTTTTCTTGCCTCAAATCAAATTAATTTTGTTTTAGTGTAGGATTTATTACATTCAGATAGCTTAAAACTTTTCGTTATTAACTAGATGGTGAGTTTTCCAATAAAATTTTCTTTTAACAATTTTTAATAGCTCAATAAATAAACTGTAAAATACTGACACCAATACCGTGAATAGCAAGCTCATCAGCGATAGAAGATATACTGTATAACGGGGTTATAATTCAGTATCCTGAGGAACTTGGAATACAAATAGGTAATAAAATGGTCTTGGATAGTATATTGATGCACCTATTATATATAAAACGGAGTAATATGGGCGATATTTCACGCACATAATATCGGAAACGTCGTTGTGCCCGGGATCTCCATATCCAAGTTATAGGTAACAGAATCGCGAAGCGGTTAGTCCCATGTGGCCGTTAACCCACTGTGGAATACGAGGCGAGGTGGTGCAGGTTGCAGTCGATACGCCTTGTACATTGTAGATGTACCTACTACCTTCTACCTTCGGAGTAACATGAGGCAATAGGGATAAAGATATAAAGAGAGACATCCAATATCTACGGCAATGTGTTACCAGAGTCTCATTCACCCTGGATCCTGGATCCTGGATAAAATCCAACCAGCTAGATCCCAGACCCGGACTCCAGACCTTGCCGTAGCTTACTTGTAGTCTGCTTATAGATATATCCTACCCGATACATAAGCTAAAGGTATATAGACTGCAGATAGAAGGATAGTGTAGTGTTACGTTGAAGTTTAGTTGGATCTTGGATGGGCTTTCAGTGGCAGTGCCAGTCTGCGATATCTGAGGAAAGCTAATATAGTTAAGCATCACTGGTTTAAATTTTGTATTATATATTGCTGTTGTAGTTTGAACTTTACAATAATGAGAAATTTCTTTTTATAAGTTAACATCAATTAAGATGAACATAACTTCCCGAAAATTTTGAGTTTACTGACTGAAATTAAAGTATGGATTAAAAATTGTTTTCGCTTCAGAATTTTAGGAATAACAAAATTGACGAAAAAAAAAAATTGATTTTAATTTTTAATTGTCTACTTTTAAAATTTTAATTTCTTTGCTACTGAAATTAAAAACTCTAATGAATTCGGACAATTTTTAATTTCGATTAAATTTTTAGAGATAGAGTTTGTTTGAGAAAAAAATAATTTATTTGCGCTTAGTCTTCCACAATAGATTTGTGAATGAAAAAAATTAATGATATTGATATAGAAAAAAAATAAATTGAATCTACTTGGAAAAAAAAAATTAACAATTTTTTTATGAATAAATAGAGAATCAACTGAATAAATAAGTAGATACGTAAAATCTTAATTAAAATCGAAACTATTTAAATTGAGAGACGGATGTAAAATGAAGTAGAAGTAGCTAGAGATGTAGAGTATAAGGGTTATGAAAGAATTTAAATGCACTTTCTGGTTATATAAATTCTTGTGGTACTGCGGATTCGTCAAGTACGTGGATTAAATAAGTCACTTGAAAGCGGGATCGTCAATTCGAGGGAATAACTATAAGACGAGGCGAAAGCGGGAATAGCAGCAGTTGCAATAACATCTCAAATGGTTGCGCTCAACTCTTTTTAAAAAGTTTATCAAATAGCATTATCTCTCGATGACGTTGTTTCGCAGACATGTCGCTAGGAATTTAAAGAAGGAAAATCATTGGGAAAAATACGTGCCACTATTTTAGTGGATGTTTATTTTCTCAATTTATTTTTATTTTTATTTTTCAAGGGGATTCACGAGTTGAAGGAGGAGAGTACTTCAGTTAAGCATGAGCTTAACGACAAAAGTGATTTTTGATAGAGGAAATAAATTCAAACGTTACGGTCTACTGACCTAGTATATCTAAAAAGAATTGACGGTTTAAGGATTTGAATAAATTACCCGCGGGGTAATTTAAAGGGAATTATGGTCTTTGTATTACTTGAGGTAACGAGTTATACATTTAATTTGGTTTTAATGAGGGTTGAAAAGTTATTATTAATATAACCATTTTGATAAATAGTGTTTGTTACTTTAAAGATAAAGTATATACTTAAAAACAAATTGTTCAATAATTGTAGTAAATAATTTTAAAGAGCTTCATCGTTTTGTTTCAAGTAAAAAAATTCTTGATCTGAGAAATGTTTCTTGGTTCAATTAAATTTTTCTTGCTTCAAATCAAATTAATTTTGTTTTAGTGTAGGATTTATTACATTCAGATAGCTTAAAACTTTTCGTTATTAACTAGATGGTGAGTTTTCCAATAAAATTTTCTTTTAACAATTTTTAATAGCTCAATAAATAAACTGTAAAATACTGACACCAATACCGTGAATAGCAAGCTCATCAGCGATAGAAGATATACTGTATAACGGGGTTATAATTCAGTATCCTGAGGAACTTGGAATACAAATAGGTAATAAAATGGTCTTGGATAGTATATTGATGCACCTATTATATATAAAACGGAGTAATATGGGCGATATTTCACGCACATAATATCGGAAACGTCGTTGTGCCCGGGATCTCCATATCCAAGTTATAGGTAACAGAATCGCGAAGCGGTTAGTCCCATGTGGCCGTTAACCCACTGTGGAATACGAGGCGAGGTGGTGCAGGTTGCAGTCGATACGCCTTGTACATTGTAGATGTACCTACTACCTTCTACCTTCGGAGTAACATGAGGCAATAGGGATAAAGATATAAAGAGAGACATCCAATATCTACGGCAATGTGTTACCAGAGTCTCATTCACCCTGGATCCTGGATCCTGGATAAAATCCAACCAGCTAGATCCCAGACCCGGACTCCAGACCTTGCCGTAGCTTACTTGTAGTCTGCTTATAGATATATCCTACCCGATACATAAGCTAAAGGTATATAGACTGCAGATAGAAGGATAGTGTAGTGTTACGTTGAAGTTTAGTTGGATCTTGGATGGGCTTTCAGTGGCAGTGCCAGTCTGCGATATCTGCCGCACATGTTTCGTTGTAATATCACGAATTTCAGTAAATCTTTCTCCTGGTTCTCAGCTTCGACTCTTCAAGACTCAAGGCTTTTGGTGTCAGAGTCAGTCGAAATTTGCATCGTCAAACCCGTAGTTGGTAGTCGGTACATAGCACTGAAAGACGAGCAAAGTTAATCTAACATGTAATCAGATGTCTTTTGTAGTCGAGAGCTAGAAAGGAGTTAATGCTGTTTCCAAGCTGAAGGAGAAGTGCCCTGAATGAGAGCAAGAAGTGCTCTATATAACACCGGAAATACGTTTGATGATGACTTCAATTACCTGGAGAGAGTTGTGGATACTGTGTTTTTGTAATTTTGAGAATATGAAGGGTGATTACTGCCCATAATTATTTTTGATGCGTCTGTATAAGATATGTAAGAAGCCTTGCGGGCTTAACATTATTTTAATTATTAATATTAAAATTTAATTCATTTTTTAAAGTTAAAAAAAAAATTTAGAGCCTTAATTATTATTGCATTAAAAACCAATTGAACCTTACAAGTTTCATAAAAATAGATGCACTTTCAATAAAAATAAATCCAAATCCGGATCAATATATAAATATATATTTATTCCATTTTATGTGATTTTTGTTTTATCTTTTTGATTCCAGGTCTTTTTAAGAGAGCGATTTTACTGTCAGGCAGCGCTTTGTCATCCTGGGCAGTTGTAGAAGATCCGGTTACGTACGCAGTAAAACTAGCTAAAGCAGTAAACTGCTCTGTACCATCGGATCTGTTGAAAGAGCACGAGCTGATCGTGGATTGTCTACGTGAAACCCGGCTAGAAGATCTCATGTCAGCGGACGTACAAGCTCCGACTTTTCTCAGTGCTTTTGGTCCCAGTGTCGACGGAGTTGTCATAAAACCCGATTTCCACAAGGATCTCCTCTCTTATCTCGGTCCAGAATTCCAAGGATCCGGGTCAGTAGCCATCTATATATGCACTGATTCTTTTATTGTTTTTCACCTTTTTTCAATCACTTTTTCTCTGCAAGTGCTCGAGTAATTAATCACGATATTATTAAATATATTAACAAGAAATGTATAAGCTGATGAATTTATAATTAAATTCGTAATGATGGATCGCCCAACAAGCAATCTGTTAATGCATAATAATTAATTTAGCCTTTTTGCACGTCCTCACTTTTTCAGTCCTCGTGGACGTGATTAATTCAATGCACAAGTTTCACACGATAAACTTTAGTTGCTTAGTTATTTACTCCCTTGCTTACTTTATTACTTTCTTTCTCACTCACTCGCTTACTCATACTATATTCACGAATATTTATTTAATTTACAGACAACTTCCAAAGAGAAGTGATCCTGGAATGCCAATCACCAGTAACAACAAGTATGATCTATTATTCGGAGTAACAACCAGTGAAGCTTTGTGGAGGTTTGCTGAAAAAGACGTTCAAGCTGGTTTCGAGGGAGAAAGACGGGACAGAATAATACGGACCTATGTCAGAAATGCATACACTTATCATCTTACTGAGATATTTTATACGGTAAATATAAGTTTATAATTGTACTATAGAAAAAAAAAAACTTTTGCTGGTTTATATTGAGGAGTCTTACAAAAAATTGTAAAATGAAATTATCATAAACATTTTCATATTTATGATAAATATGTGTTTGCTTGAATTGATATTGTGGTAAAACGGTGAAAGATACGAAGAAATTAATTGGAACCTTTTTTGTAGAAAATTAAATTTGCTGCAAAAAATTATCCATGCAATTTTTTGGTATCTTCAATATTTAACAAGAAATTGAACTTTAGAATTTTACAAGCCATTTCGATATTTCAAAATGACTGTTTCAACTTTTAAATAAAAATTCTGTTTTAAGAATAAAGATACAAAAAATTGATAAGAACTTTTTTATAGAGAATTGAATTTGCTGCAAAATAGTATTCTTACAACTTTTTCATATCTTCAATATTTAGTTCGGAATCAAGCTTCGAAGTTTTCAAGCTATAATTTTCATATTTCAAAATAATTGCTCTGACTTTTGAATGAAAATTCCTCTCAAAGAGAAAAGATACGGATAAATTAATAAAAAAGAAAATTGATGGAATGAATTAATTAAAAAGTAAAAGCGCTTTAAACTCTAATGACATAATGATGTAATTAATAATTAAAATTTTCATCATTAAAACTTCTTCCTTTGATTTTAACTTTCCACATGATTTTTTATACATTGAATTTTTTGTAAATCAATACTCACTGAAAGTAAATGAAAAAGTTGGAGAAGTACCTTTGAGTTTTACTACCAGAGGTTGATTCTGCATGTAATGGAATTTATTCTTCAGAATCGGTCCACAAATTTAAAGCATTTGGAACAAAAAGAGAAAGAGTTTTTTCCATTATCTGTGAGATTCAGTGAATTGTAAATTGGTAAAATAATTAATTGTGAGAAAAAATTATGGACAAGTTCAGTTAAAAGCGAAGAATCTCCTGTTTGTTTTAATAAAAATGTATTGGGGCGAGAAAGACATAAAATAAAAATTTACGCTTACAAACACTGTAAAGTAACTCATCCCAAAAAAGTCCGGTCTAGTAAATCAAATATGGCTTGACACTAAAAAAAGAGTAATGTATTGACAAACGAATGCCCCCGATCACATATCACAAACATTTAGATACTCTGATACTAACAGAAACACTAGATACAACAAATATATATCTACGTATGACTGTTATCTCTGAACATCCGTTAAACGGTGTATTTGGATATGGATGAAACAAATGGATCGGATAAACAAAACAAATAAAATTTTAAATATAAATAAAGACTATAAATAAATAAAATACCGGGACCGACAACTAAATAATCCACATGAATATGAGGAAAAATATAAATAAATAAATATTTCAGAAAAAACTAAAATTATGACAATGTTTGACACCGGAGTGTCAGATAATCGCATATGCATTCGATGTAATCTGATCATTTTACAATTTCGTGATAAGAAAATACAACGCAGTATTTTTAAAGCTTATCCATTTATAAATTACTGAGTGTGTATACAATTTAAATACTACTGAATAATTTACATGATCAATTTTTTTTATTTCATTTTTATCATAAATTTGTATTTTTTTTATTTAAAAAAAAAAAAAAAAAATTAATCTGTAACTTACATTTATTAATTAGAGAAAAATTTTTTTCTCTCAATATGATCCCCAAATTTTCTTTCTACTTTGTTAACACTGACATTAGCATTGAAAGATCTTTGAAACCATTTTGGCGATCAATTTAATTCGTTAAAATAAACTTTTTTCAAATTAACAGCGCAGGAACTCAGCGTTCAAAGCTTAATAAACTTTGTATTGGCTTTTGAAAACTTTTAGTATGTCCTTTGTATCGGTGTGTATATGTATGAACAAGTTATAAGCTACTTTGCTAGGTAATACTCAATAAAGTGGTTCATTATAAAATACTAACAAGCTAACAGCAACTTCCACTACGGTCACTAGTTATTCTAGTACCACAACTAACACTGACCTTGGTATCCATCTTCAGCAAAATATTTTTTAAAGCGGAAAACTCGAAAAGTAAAGTGTAAAAATCAATGAATGAGTCAAAAACAAGAGAAACTAACAATCAAACTCTATAGCTTTTCATTCATTTCATTCATTTATATTGAAAAGAATTAAAGCATTTTGCGCTTTTGTTTACTTAGATTGTGAATGAGTACACCGAGTGGGAACGAACAATGCAGCATCCATCGAACACCAGAGACGGATGCGTACGTGCGTTGAGTGATGCACAATTCGTAGCACCACTTGTCCAAACTGGGGATCTTTTCACTCTTCGTCACACTCGCCAACCGAACAACCCTCACATTACACCAGTTCCTGACAGTGAGAAAGAACCCATGCCAAAAACTTACTTCTATGTTTTTGATTTTCAAACAAAGGACGGCGATTATCCAGAGGTAAGTTTTGTTTTTATTAAGGAGTTAGATACACACTTCGGATTTGTTAAGAAATTGATTTTTCTTTAATTTCTACTATATGTATATCCATTTCATACTAGTCAATTAAAAATTCTCATGATAAAGAATGATAGAAAAATCCCTTTTTTTCTTCCTTCTAACATTGCGAACCGATAAAAAATTGATATAATAAACAAAAAACTTGGACGAGCGAGTATCTAAAAACTGAAATAGAGGGATTTGAGGTGAAAAAAGGTTCTTTCAATATACGTTCCTCTGGTTGAGCTGTAATCTCGATTGGTAACTTTCGGGCTTCTCTTTCGGAGGACCAGCGCATCGAGGATCTCGGAGATTTTTCCATTTCTACGAGAAACGGGAAAAAAATGAGGTAAAAACATTGGGACTTTGACGAGTTGTTTGTTCTTCCGTGTCCCCAACCGATCAATTTCTCCATTATTTTGAACGAAAGCTCGTGGGAAAATACCCGTCCCAGTGTACACAATACAAAAGGAGACGTAAAAGAAGGAAATAAAATAAAATAAAAAGTATTTAAATTTATATAAATAGTTAGAGTGAATGCAGATCTCTAGAAATCCGGCAATCAATTCTATTTAAATTGAAATTTAGATTGAGTTTTAATGGATCGATTAATGAACGGGATGTTGGTACTTGTTTGTGAATTACTGATACCTTATATTCAGAGCTTTTCTCTTAAATTTAAGGTATTATTATCGGCTAAAATTATCCGATCACTGCTCTGTGGTATATTTTACTTATATGTTATTATTATTATTATTATCTACCTTTAATTGATACATAATTTTTTTTTTATGAAATTATGCATTATTAAGACTCTTTATACGCCTTTTTGAGTAATGATAAAAATTTGAACTTAGAAAAACTTAAGCCACAGTTAAAATTATTTTTCATGTTTCTCGAGATTAAAATAATAAATTTGAATATTTTAATATAAATTTTGGCATTTTTTATCAAAATTTTACCATTGTAAATTTACTTATTCATTTTTACTTAATAGTTCACTACTGTAAAATTGATTTTTACGAAAAATTAAATTAACACTGGAGAATGAAATTTCGCATTTCGAGTTATCTAATAATTGCAACACAACCACAGAATTCATAATCATCAACAAAGCTAGATTTAATATACTCTATTCTCTAGCCCAGAAATAAAAAATAGCTCTATCAATTTCTATAATAACTGGCGCCAGCAATATAACTTGACAATTTGTACCCTCAAAGCATACCTGAAAATTGAAACGGGCTTGCGTCGTTGATTCTCAAGTAATATTTCAATTAAATCCGCATATAACTTTATGACATATATGTACATACCGACGTCCATACATACATATGTAGGGTTTCTCCATGCACAGCAATTGACAAATATATACACGTATTTAATCGTTAAACGCCGTCTGCATTTCACAGGAATGTCATCAGTAGTTTAAATTTTCAATGGTATTTTCATAGTCATCAAAACATTTGAGCTCTCCTATCTATTCCATGCTTCATGTTGACTTATAAGTGCTTTAGACAAGTTTTATTACTTTGACAAACTCATAAAACAATTAAATTTCAAAATAGATATAATAACAATATAAATGAATTTTCACTTACTCGCTTTTGTTATTTAGATAATTAAATCCGCGTATTAAATTTAAAAATAATTCAGAAAAAAGTTAAATGAAAAATTATAAATTTTTTCTGGACACTTAAATTTAGTGATTGTCAAAATTTTTCGCATGCATATTGATATACACAGAATATGCATAAGTGCTTATACGACCCATGAATATGCATGTACCTGTGACCTCTTTGTTGCCAATTATCGGTGTGTTTACGTTCAATTATGAACAAATTACAGTGCATCGATGTTACAGTTGACGGGGGCGAGAGAGATAAATAGATAGATGGATAGATGTTGTGTGCCAGCATGATGGAATAATCAAGAGGTAGAGGCAGAGGGAGAGAAAGAGGTAGAGAGGGAGAAGAGAGTAAAAGAGAGTTAAATAGATGATTGTATTGGAGTTGAGCTTCCAAAGTGAGTGGTGAACTCATCGGCAATGCGCGGCATTGAAATCAATATACGCGACACCCGGTGTCACGAGACCACTACATCCATAAACCATTTCCAACGTCTATTCTATTCTATTCTGCTTTACTCTACTCAATTTGATCTATATATATATATATTCTGAATAGTTATCATGTATATTTATATTTATTACCGGTGGTTTACTAAAGCTATTACGATAATTATTGCTATTAATCATTGTTGATTATTGACTGTAAAAATGAGTAATTCTCTGTTCGGCGGTTTCAATTATTCATTTAGTGATGTTACTTTAATGTCGCTTTCGCGGTTCATTTGACGGATATTGAGCGCACTGAAAGAAAAAAATACTTGATTTAAGAAAAATATTTTCTTAAAAATTTTACTTTTTTAAATAGTCCGTTCTCAAAATTTACACAATAATTTCTCCTATGAAAATATTACATAGTAAATAAATTATCATTAAATTTAACACAAAAATTTTTAGAAATAACTAAGTAAAAAGCATCAAACTAGTAAATAGCTTGGGTCAAGCACACAAAGTACTAAAATTTACAATTTTACGAATTGGCGGCGATGCATGAGGTAGGTGTAGAGGTAGAATATAAAACACGCCTTTGGATTCTCGGAAAAATTGAACATTGGATCTAGTGTCACTGGGAAATTCAATACAACCGAGTGGCCGTTAAAATCGTCACTCAAATAACGAAGTGTGGGAGGGTAGGATGTGTGTGTTGAGAACTACAAAAGAATTTATTGGTCTCTTGTATGCTACGGGAATTATTGCGTTACCGCGGTATTTATTGGAATTCAATGAAACGAATCACCCAGAAGTTGGCGCCAACTACGCGTCGATCGCGCGAAATTCCATTACATGAGTTCCGTACACTATTTATATGCGAATCAATGCTGCGAGAAACAGATCCGCGGACAAACTACCGGGTCAATGCATCGGAAGCATATATGCATACCTTGCACATATTGTAGTTGTGTTATTCTAAGTTTAAATATACATAAAGAAATCGATAAAAATCCTCCAAAAAGTACTTTTAAGTTTTTAGAAACCATAAAATAATTAGCGAATTATACAAGCTAAAAAAAAATTATAGGAGATCTTTCTTACAGTAAATTTAATTTCCTACAAAAAAGTACCCTGTACATTTCCTTGTATCTCCTATTTTTCAGGCAGAAATTAAATTTATAGTTAAAACCAAAGACACGGTTGTGTCCCACACCAAGCACGGGTATAATGGCACTTATGTTGATTCTATGCGCGATTCTTCATTTCTAAATTGGCAATGATATGATACTAAGAGCGACTATGAGGTCGTTAGTATATATATTGCATTTTTCTCAACTATTGAATGTTAAAAAGTCGTCAATCGACGTGATGTAGAAAAAGAGAGAGATTGGCATATGAATTTGGACCAACCAGTAAACGTCCTTTTGCTGTCGACGTCAACTTTCATCGTTTTATTGCTTGCTTGATATGTCTCTATGAATAATGCAACCGCAGCTCTTCTTTCATACACTCACACACATACGTACATATATATGTATATAGACATCAAATATGAAATATAAAAAATAAAGAATCGAATGATAAAGACGATGAGAATCAATATTTTACGTCAAATCGTCTGGCTGGACTAAAATGGAATATTGAAATGTGAGATATAAAGTCTAGATATATACATATATTTATACTAATACCATGGATATAGGTATATCCTCTTTGCATGCATTACTTATTATGGAAAGATCTTCTTTGCGATTTCAATGGGATTTTGCATGTCTTGCAAATAGGAATCGACAACTAGACGATCTACTTCCAGTCCCGAGCTTTTATATATTTGCTTTGATAAGCCATAAATCTACGTTAATTCATCATCTCTTGATTATAAATTTATGTAAAGAGACTTCAAATTTAGGTGTTATTAAGAGATGAGATGCAATTAAAAACAGAATATTCTTGATAATTTTTTTATAATAATTATCTATCTTTTTATCTTTCAATTTTTCATTCTTTTATATTGCTAGACTTATATAATTTATTTTTCAAGAAAAAGAAAATATTGCAGTAAATTTTGAGTCGCTAAGCTCAAAAATTCATTATTGTTATTCCTCGAGAAAGATAACAATTTACAGTTATTATTTTAGTAGTAAAAAAGAAGTACAATATTTATAGCAAAGAGAAATAACTTGGAAGACAACAAAGCATGCCCGTGAGCTGAATTGATAACACGCTGTGTAACTCGACTTCACGCGCGTGAACTGCGAAATTACGGAGTAGAAGAGACGAGTTTAAGTATTGTATGGTATGGTACAGCAGGAAGAGGAAGAAAGTCGAGTAAGGAGACATTGAGAATGAAGAAGGTGAGGTACTGGTTCTGTTGCTGTTGCCGTTGCTGGAGGATGAACGTAGAAGTATTGAAACTTTCCGATGCGAATATCCTCGGGTACGTGAACGTGAACGTGAATTCTCGCGCACTAGGGTGCAAATGTGCTCGCATTACCCTTATTTCGTGCTGGATGCTAGATATCAACATCCTCAACACCATCGTAGTGTACGCTCGTACGTGCGGTGACTAAAACCTGGCTTTTCGGTCTGTCGAGTGTGTATAAAAATAATATATTGTTTATATGTACGTTGAGTACCATTGAGTACTTTCTGTCTTGTGTGTTCTAGTACTTATCTTAATAGTCACACTGGAGGGTCATACGAGCTAAATGTTCAATAGATTTTTTTTATCAAATAACTTTTGATAATTTATTGAATTAAGGAGGTACTCTAGACCATAAATTTATCGAAATCTAAAATTTTTTTACATGTTTTCAAAATTTACACATTTATGAATATTTTCTCATAAAGACTTTTAAAATTTTTTATTATTGATAAAATTTTTTTATCTTTTTCAAAATTATTAATTAATAACTGATAAAAAAATTAATGAAAAAGAAATGTAGGGTTTTTTTAATCAAAGTTTAATAAATCTCCTATATTCGTGTCTCTGGACTACAATACCCTCTTCAACGGATGATAAGTACTTTTCTCTATTTTAACCTTTTATTAATTAATTAAATCTTTAATTCGATTAGAAAGATATTAAGAAATTTTATCGCAATTAAAACTCAATTAGAAGATGAAAATTCTTGCAATCGAGAAAAAAAAAGTTTTATCTGTTGAGATTTTTTTTTAATTTCCTTGAGAGTATCGGATTAACTTTTTCTCTTTTATTAATTTAACAGACGCAATTACGTCCCGGATACATAATTTAAGATAATTTAATAATTTAATTTAAAATATTCGACTAGGAAGTGCAGTATAATAAATATATTGCGACAAAAATGAAATTAGATTTAAGTTATGTAGTTAATTAAACTTTTGTTGAAATAATAAATTTTCAATTATCAAAGAAATGAAATATAAATCAAGATAATCTGCAAATATTTTTCCTAACTTCATCATACACCAAAATGGAGAGTATTTTCCTATTTTTAGTGGAATTAAACGGGTCTCGAACCCAAAGGAAAAGCAAATATAAAGTATTAATTTTAAACTTGAGATGTAATAGAGTTTTGTAGCCCAGCTAATCTTAAGCTAAGTGAAAACGGACACTGCGGTTCGCCATGTGCACCCGTCGACGTGCAAGAGTGTTCCAGATATTAATTTTGAGGTGATAGAGGATTTGCGGATCTAATACTCGGTCTTTTGTACCCGGAAAATCTTATAACCGAATAGCGTGTCTCACTTGGGGGAAAGAGAGATCGGACTGACCTATATTTGATCTTGCGTTTATCTCTTAACCGTTGTATTTAAAATTATTAAAAAAAAAAAAAACAACAACTCAGCAACTGGAACGTAAGTAAATTAAATTTTTCATTGTTTAAGAAATAAGAAAATTTTTTACAATTGAACAATGAAATATCAAGTATAATTTTAATAAATTTGTCAGAAATTAAAGATTATTCTTATGCTATTTTTAAGCAGGATAAATGATTAGCAAAATTAATATTATTTATGAAAATCTTAGGGTCAGACCGAGCTCAAATGGTAGTAAAAATATAGGAGTTCATCAATTTTATGAATATCGTCAATTTTAAAGCAAAATTTGAATTTTTTTTGTACACTTTAAAATATTGGAACAAGTTAGTGTGATAAACTGGACTGTATCTAGTAAAAACGATCATTTGATTGTTCTAAAAGGTAAAATGTATATGCGGTAAAAATGAATCTCATCAGTTTTTTAAATAAATTTAGATTTTTTGAGCATTTCATCCGATGTGAAAACTCTTGAGATATTTGAATGTTCAGTCAACTGAAAAAAAAAGTGAAAATGGAGCAAAAAATAATCTCGAATCTAGAATAATACATGGGTGTTAAAAAAAAGTGAAATTCACTTTAGTACAATCGATATAGCTGGTTATAGTGGGATTCTTATTGCGATTGACATTGAATCATTTTCTTCTGGTGACACGATTTTCCGTGCAGCACTCGACGACGAACGAGGGACTTTTTCATCGTAATGGGGTAACATTATACGTATAGGTTTTTTTTTGCTTTCTCTTTTTTTTTCAGACGCTCATTCTTTCTGTACTCCTCTCTTTCACTTGATCCCTAGCTCTAACCGTTATTTCACAGTGCAATAAAACTCGTGCTGGAAATGAAACTGAACTGTGAGGGAGTGAAGAGAGATAGGTTAAAAGTGTGAGGGCTGTTCAGAGGATTCCTTTCTCGCACCATTTTACCAGCTTTATCAATAGCTCTTTCTCCTTTAGATGTATAGATATATATAAATAAATGTATCCACTTTATTACTATACTTCTTGTCGGACCTTTTTTACTCTTTTATTCTTATTCTATTCTTATTGCTACGCGTAAGTACGTGCTACATCGATCTCTCGAGGACTTTGATAAATTATCCGACCGAACATCAACGAAAGTACCAATGTACGTTTTCTGCTTAATTATTATAGTTTTAATTTCGTATTAAAAATACATATTTGATCGTTAATTATTTAGTTAAAAAAGTTTCAAATTTTGATAAATATTTAAAACTACAAAAATGAAAGGCTTCTTTAAAGAAAATTAAATTTTTAACAAAACATTATATTAAAAATGTCTAATGTAATTTCTTACTAAATTAATAGTTAAACATTTATTTCTTAAATATCATCAAATCTCATTATATACCAAAACTTGAATCTCAATAACGATATTTGCATTCATGGCTTAACACTTTTTATTTGCTGTTTAATTCTCAAACATATAACTCATTAATCCATCAAGAGTAATCTCAAATAATACCTGTCGTCTCAGTTCGCATCTGCGATACTGTCTCTCGAGGCTTCTCTAGATAACGATCTGTCGTACCATCACATTATCACATGTAGAATGCGAAGGGGAAGACTTAGCCCGGAGTTTCAGGTTCCCCTAAAGACAATAGACCGGCATGAAATGTTGCACACACATTGACATATACCCACACATATATTCACATATGTTCAATCTATATATGGATATATATATATATATTCAAACTAGATCAACGCAATAATATATACTCGCAGGTGCACTCAGCCCCAATAATATATCGTCCTAACAATCGGTAGCAACCCTTGACGTACGCACACATTTGAGCTTATGCGTCATCGGAAATTGTGGATCCGCTTTGGAGAATGATTGACCCAGCACAGGATTTCTGGTCTCTCTCACTCTCAGCGATTATAATACGAAATTCGGTGGATATTTGAGGAACCAAGCAACATCCTCATCATCATCATTATTATTATTATTATTATCATCAATGGATTCTCATTATTCGGGGTTTAGTATTGCCCGTGACTGTGCAGACACGAACATTGTTGGCGAACAACGTGGTGACATTATTACTTGAGACAGTGCAATAGATTCTTAGCGGTACTAAACGTGTCGTCAGATCGATTCACACCGGGACATCAATGTGAATTCTGCGGCAAGTTAACGTTTCTAACGTTACCACAAACGACCTTTAATGTTCACTCGGCACGATTGCTATTTCCCCTCCTCTTCAAGAACCTCACCTTACCTTCCTCATGCCCATTTAGCTTCCAAGAAAATGAAAACTCCCCATCGAGTTTCCTTCTATTCGAGTATAGAAGCACAGAAAACGAGATTTTACTCAACTTTACTGTATTGTAACAAAGTACAGCCAGAGCTTCTTCTTATTCTCCTCGATGTCTTCTTTGGTGGCATTCAAACTGTACACAACATTATTCCAATGAAACCACTAACTTTCGTCTTCCTTCAATTCAGTCTCATCCTCCTCAAAGTTTCTTCATTTTCAATAAAATTTTAAGGCTCTACCAGCTTAATGAATTTTTTTTATTTCAACCTTTTTATGCTTTTTTAAAGTTTTATTAATTTTGTTATATTTCTTGCTTCCAAAGTTAAGTTTAAAGGATGAGTTAAGGATTTTATATAAAAATTATTCACTTTGAATAAAAAAATTAAATTGATTGGATTAAAACATCTAGTAATTTTCTTTTTTTTTCATTAAGTATGTGTCATATTAATAATAGTTCCAAATTCGTCAAAGTTAATTTCATTCCTATTGTAGTAATAGTACATCTTCCCATGCTCAATCATTTATTTACAAAGGTACATCCGATTTACTCAGAAGATTTTAGGCTTAAACCCACTAAAGTTATCGCATTTACTTCAATTAATTATTGAATTGCTCCTCAACATTTAATGGTACAGTAATGGCTGCACACTATTATTTTGAACTGTAATTGACGTGAAGCACCTACCGTGTCTCTGGATTTAATTTTTTATCATGTTATTACATTCTGCGCTGTAGAAAATTACAGTTTAAAAGTTTCAACTTTATAAAATTAATGGAATAATAATTTTTTTTTAATTCTATCAATTTTGTTATATTTCATGCTTGCGAGGTTACACAGAAAAAATTTGTTATCATTCTGTGGATCAAAATTTAAAACATTTAACACTTTGCTATATGTTGATTTAACACAATTGTTAGTATTGTTCGATGGGTGGGTTTACTTTTTAAATTTTATCGCATTAAGCCCTACAAAAATAATGTTGTAAATAATATTTTTATAAAATTAACAAAATTATATAAAAGTGTTTGAACAATTAAACATATAATAGAAGTAACAGGAGCCCAAGCATGTCTGACATGATATCATACAAGACTACTGCTACTGCTTGGACTATGTGGCTTAATTCTGTCGAGCATCGATTTTACATAATGTCTAAGTCACAGAGGCAGTAAACTTGCGGTGAGATCACGTACCGATTAATCGCAATGGTCATGGGCTACGGCTATCTGAAGTACTATATCCTAAATGGTATTGCCATTGAATCGATACCTATTATGTTGGTCAAATGATGCGAGGGATGTAAGACAATATTGCGCCACCAACCTAGCTAACTAATAATTGAAAGTAACTATTCCGTTTGAAATGAATTATATCGTTCATTTAAGTTCGTGTAGCAGCAATAAATTATTTTACGAGTCAACATGAAGGTTTTATAGTACATATAAAAAATATATATATATATATATATACACGCAGAAGCCTGACAGATGTCTGTACCTACACCCGGATGTCATCAGACTTGAGTGTTTTCTCGATTGGCTAAGGCGACAAAATAAAAGTCAAGAAGAAACTGGCCGAGGCGTGGATGTGTGGCCAATCGCCGACAGACTAGACCAACACAGAGAATGAGGAGTAAAGGAGGGTTAAATGATTAAACGATGTCTTTCGGTATCCGAACACACATGCCACACATCCCTTTTTATATCTGTCAATTCCTCGGATAAAAAAGTTTCACTCATTTTTTGACGAGATTATTTTTTTTTTAAGCAAAAAAATTATCTAAAAAATTTGCAAGTTTGAAAAAATTGAGCTTGCTGAAAAAATGTTGTTAATTTGTATCTCATGTTTGTCAATTAGAAGTATCAGTGATCCCCGCAAAAAATTTGTCAATCTCAATATCTAGGTAGTATACTCTTTCATATGTATTAATGGTTGTCGCGGGCTTGATTTATTGTATGAGAAAAAGATATTTATACACGTCGAGTGGGCTGACAAATTGCAGATGTCACGTCAATGGACAGCTTGCGACGATCTGCTGAATTATATTCAAACACTCGATCTTTCAGCTGACACCTGAAGTATCATACATACATAATTCTACTCTACATCGCGCGGACGTATACTTTATATTTATTGGACTTTTTTCTTCATTTCTGATAGCTCGTTAATGTAATTCGTTTTAATGATATCAAACAGGTGAAAGGACTCGTTGCATCATTAACGAGTTAATTGCAGTGCTACAAAGTGTGCACAAAGTGATCACGATAATTAATGTAATTATCTTTGTGCTTTTAAATATATTGATTTAATACCTGCAGATAAAATTAATTATTTACATTGAAATGATATTGCTCAGATATTTCATTGGTATAAAAATTTGAAAAAATTTTATTTTTCCTAAAGTGGATAAATTCTACTCTTTATTAATGTAAAGAACCTTAGGCTGTTGACGGTTAAGTAACTTTCAACGCAAGATTGACGTAATACATAAATATGAACTAAAATAATGAAATTCTTAGGTAGTATATTCTCGACACTTTACAAAAATCAAAGAGTAGTAAAATTTAAAGAGCAAAGTGTCTTTGTTGTGTAAAAGGTATCCTCGTAAATATGTGTCACACGTGCTGAGAAAATTGTGAAGAGAAGAAAGAAGGGTATCGTGAATTCCATACGAACAGATTCGCTTTTCTTCTCTTCTATTCTTTTATCTCACTAATACTTACACTGACATTTACTCACACATATATATGTATAAAGGTAAAACTGTATAGTTATACACATGCAAGCAGTGTACTTGACTATATCCAGAACGAGGACTATTCGACCGTTGAGAACATTTCAACAATGTGCTTTGAGCTTTGAAATGCTCTTTGATATTTGGATTCACCTCTACTCAAGACTATCCCTCGTCATACCATTATCGTTTCGTGTTTTCCAACTTGGAAAATCCAAAGTTAACTCAGCTCTTCATTATCATAATGCGCTATAAAATGTCGTCAATAAAAAATAAACAGCAGTAACAACAGTAACAACAACTGATTTTAAGAACAAAGAATTATTATAATTCAAACAATTATAACTTAAGACATTCTCGAGTTTAAAAGTTTCTCCGCTATGTACTTTGTGCTTTGCAGTAAGGATTTTATTATAGAATAAAGGAAAAAGTATTAATGAAAAGGCTCTTTAATAAAATATTTAAGAAGAATAAAATCCGAGAAAATAGTAAAACTCTGTTATATTTTATATTCTCTCTTAACTTGTACAGTTTAAGAGCATCCATCCGGAATTCTTTACTTTTAAATAACCATCAAGATTTCAATAGTTCAGACCCTCTCCTCTCACCTTCGTGTCGTTCTTTCCAGAATTAATTAGCGAAGTCTATATAATAATGAATAGAATTAAGAGAATACCGTACCGAAGAGCAACATTCACTTTGCGTCTTCTCCTCCATCTTCATCTTCATTTTCATTTCTTGTTGCTGTTTGTTTTCCCAGCCAACTTTCAGAGGAAATTTAATTTTGTCTTTAACTTTGACATCTTTCTTAATGTTTTATTGTAACAAATTTCAATAGAATACAAGTAAATTTGATTTACAAATAACACCAGATTGAAAGAACATTAAGGAGTTGTATACGCTTTTGATTTGAAATAATTAATATTTTTGTTGTAGGTGGATGAATGAAAGATTTTGTTGATTTTGTATATTAATAGATTAAATTATTAATCATTGATTATAAATCTTTATCAATAGTAAGAAAATAGAAAAATATAATAAAAACTTTCGTTGAAAGAAAAAGTGCCACTAATGGGGGTTAAAGGTGCCACTAATGGGGTCTTTTACCTTACATTGGAAAAAAAAAAAAATAAGTTCAAAAATCACTTTCTTCGGTCTTTTCAATGCAAATAATTCTTTCGGAAATAATTTGAACTAGATTGCAATGTATCTTGACAAGATCTTGTCTCTTGGCCTTTTCACCCTAAAAGTCACGACGGCTATTTGAGGTCGAGTTCGAAGAAATAAAGACAATGAAGCTAGTTGGTGGCACAACGGGAAAATAACTTAGAGGATTGAGACAGAAAGAAGACAACCCAGTGAGGTAAATGTATACGGTGTACATGGATAAAGTATTATACAGTGAAAGCCGACTGTAGGTGGAAGCTCAAGTCGAAATAGAAATGGGAAAGGCTAGAGAGAAACAGGGAGAGGGTGTGGGGATGACCCGGACTACCGAGCTGAGATAACGGAATATATATATATATATATATATATATATATATATATATATATATATATATATATATATATATATATATATATATATATGTGTTGAGATGAAGATGGAGAAATAGGAAGCTCCTTAGAGCTATATCGTTCTACTATACGTATAAATTCTATGCACTGCCGTGACGAAAGTACCACAATCTTCCTACTAATACATAGGAAATGAATCCTCGCAATAAGCATACTACACAATACGCTGCATAGATATGTATTGTTGTTTATGTTTATATGTTTGTATATGTTCTACGGGGTGTTTGTATTGTTTCGGGTTCTGTTGGTATTTGTGCTCACGTGAGCGACGCGAAAATAATAGGCAATAGAAACAATACCGAGTAAACCAACCAAGGACATTGTTCCTACTCATGGACATCATGACATTGTGAGATTTATTTTTGCGTCCCTCACTTGAGCGCCATTTTGTGGAGCTTCATTGAAAGTGCTTATATAGGTGAGGCCACTTTTTTTTATTAAAAATTTTGTATTTAGCAAGTGAACGAAAAAAGCGTGATTGAAAAAGGTTTGTACACAGAAAAAAAATTTACTTGATTAAGTGTCAATAAATTTATTTCCAATGATTGTTATATAAAAATCGATTCGTTTTTGCATTCCCTACAAGGTTCTCAGGCCAAATAGTTGATGAGTTTATTATTTTTTTAGAAATTTAGAATTTTTTATTCTACTTATTCGCGTTCCCTTTTCTAGGTTAAAGCATTTTTCTTTGGTTAAAAAATTTTTACTATTGCCAACTAGATGTTCGATATTTTATCAAAATATTTGTACAAAAAAAGTAGATAATATATAGAAGTTAAAACAGTAGTTTTTCATAAAAGATTCAATTCATTGATCTAAAAATTTTTACAACGTCTATGGGAGTATAAATAACAGTTCTGAGGTGTTCACTCTAGAGGCGTGCAATGATTTTCCATTTCTTTGAATATAAATCCATACGCAAGTTAGAATAACAAGTGATGATGAGGCCTTTGGTATCTTGGTACCATCAATACAAGCAAAGGAAGTAAATAAAGACTAAGAGACTAAAACCCCGGAATGACAGATGTGTATCTAGGAAAAGAATTTGCTTCAGCGATATTTGTTCAATGTATCTTTAATACATATCAAGATGATGCGTTTGTTCGTTTTACATTCAGAATATGAGTTTCTTTGAATGTGAATGTAAATGGGGAACTCGACACATATACCATTCGTTTGTCTATAATACCTCCGTATTTACTGATCTAACACGAGAAAAATGGAGTTGAAAACTCATACACTTGCGGTGCACATTGCTCTCAACTCTGTACAGAATAATGGCAAATAAAACCTACTTTTTTCTCGCTTCAATTCTCTCACGTTTTCTTATATTCCTTCACTTTTATATATTTATATATGTTATACGTGTAAGTAAGTACTTGGAAAGTTTCAAGAATCCGAATTTCACAGTTGGAGAATTTTACCAAAAGTAAATGCTCCTGAAAAGTGTTTTCGAAGAATTAACCCAATAGAAAAATGACATTATTTGAGTATCAGCAAATATAACGTTCGCTAAAAAATTTTAAGTTGTTTTATATGGTTGATTGATTAAATTAAATAACTAAATAAAATGAATTACAGCTTAACGATCAGAGCGGAACAATATTTTTAGTATTATTTGTCTTCGTAAAATAATGTTTCGATGAATATTTTTTTTTGAGTATGTCGAGAAATAAAAATCAATTTCTCCATTGAAGCGTAATTGAGTTAAACAAACTTTCTGCCGAAACAATAAATCCGAATGTTTATTTTTCATTATTTTAATTTACATAAATAAAATAATGTTGAGTAATAATAAAATTTGCAATCGTCGATATAACAAATATTTGCTTCAAATTAATATCCATTAGCAGAAAAATGTTTTTTAAAATTTGAACAAAATAATTTTCTTCATAAAACAAATATCATATTGTTAATAAATAATTTACGGAAGAATGATTATAAAAATTATAAAAAAAATTTTTTCACGAGAACGATGAAAATTTTTCAGTGATAGAGTTTATTATTATTATTTTTTTTTTATGTATTATATTTAAGGCGGTATTATGTTTATACTCTAGCCTTTCACGGGGCATTACAAAAACGATTCGCTGGTAGGGTAAATTCAGCCGCAGCGGCAATTCAACAAAGTTCTCTTGTGCTTTAAAGAGAAAACAGTCCTTATACGTCTTATACGAAGTTCTAACAGCCTCTAAAAGACGTTTTACTCTGTAATTTGAATACTTGAGATCTGTATACTATATACTATACATATATATGAGGATAACTAAGGTATAACTTTTGCTGTGAGTATCGTGGGTACTGCAGCCACACGTTTATAAAATCACACGAATTTATTTTAAGTTGTACGAGCAGAGCGGACTAATAGTCAGGCTTTAAACTCCGAAAACTACCTCCAGTTAATACAAATACCTAAGCTAAAATAAATGATTATCAAGTGGTTACGGTAAGACTACTCTTATATTTTTGTTATTTTCACGACTCGCCTAAAAAACTCCAGATTTACTTCATTTGCGCAGTTTTATTTCATCACGGTACTCGGACTGATGAACGTGAAAACTCACTCCCGATTTTTTACAATATGCAATTTCACAACATAAATTATTAAAAAAATGTATTTATTAATTTCGACGGAATAATAATTATTCTAATTAACTAAATGTAGCAATCATCATCTTTATTATAATTATTATTTTTATTATTATCATTATTATTCATATTAATTAAATATAAATTAGTAAATTCGAAGGCTAAATTTTACTGCTGTGAATTTTCACATAAATTCGTGCTATTTATATTTATATTATGTATGTTGTTCTAGATTCCAGAATTTGTATATTGAAATTTAATGAACACATTCACACACAAATTTCTCTACCCTCATGAATTTTAATTTATACCTTCATATTTTAATTTCTATTATTATTATCATTTAGTTATTTATTTTCGATGCTTCTCTAAGCTCGGAATTATAATATAATGCGACACAGTTAAATAAAAATAAATCGCACACTATATTAAGCGTTGATAAATATTTATTTAATAATTCCCTAACAAAATCCAAGGATTATTACGGAGATTGAAGATTTTTCACCCGATGTACTGAAAAATAAATCAAAAGTTACCGGGATTGTTCGATAGACTAACCACATATATTGAAAGAGCGACAATCTATTGCAGAACCAATACTCAACGAATTCAATACGAGGTCTTGAGTTTCTATATCTCATGTCTGCAAGGTTGCCGCCGACTGCGAACAGAAAGTCCCTACTCTACCTTACCCCCTGACTCCTGGCTCCTGCTCATACCCATACCAGCGAATCAGTATGTGTAACCACGAAAGAGTCTCCAGACACTTTTTCACTCTATCTCCACGGTATAGTCTGTAGACTCGAAACTTCTGGCCCCCTTTTCAATCCAACAAAATTGATGTCTACACATCTCCAGACGATATTGTATCGCCAGTTCTTCAGTTCCATTTCTGTTCCAGCGTTCTCTACGGTGATACTTGAACTTCTTTTCAAACGCCAATAATACATTTTTATTATTTATTTGACACATTTTTTTACTTTTGTCATGGATCAAAGCCAAAGGCTATTATCAATTAAGTATCAAGTACACAGTGGAAAATTTTTCGTTAAATCTAATGCTTAACGAAAGTTTTTATACTTTATACGATGGCTAAAAATCTTTAATGTATATGTTTTCTACGATGTACGATTCAGTCACTATACAATGATCCATTTGAATCCTCTTAACTTAATCAGCAATTGACGTTCTTGACATTCAGCAAATAAATAGTCTCTCTTCAAAGGGCAATGTATTGATCGCTTTAAATCACTCTTAGTCCACTGATTATCTTAATGCTTCTGAAGGCATTGCTTTAACTCGATTACTGTTTAATTATGCGTTGCCAAAGCGCCAAGAAATAATTACCGTGTAGTAATTACCGTGTAGTAATTTTGTAGCTGAACTATTTAATTTTCAATAAAAAAGTCAACTAATCGATAAAGTTTTAATTTGATTTCGCTGAAAATTGAGCTAATGTAAAGAGTCTAAATCATAATTCATAAAAAAAATTACAAAGTAAAAACGATAATAGGTCAACAATTTCCGATAGAAATCTGTTGTTCTCCCCAACGCGTTGATTTTAGAATGAGGTATAAAATTATAAAATTAAAAAAAAAATTATTTATTCAATCTCGAGGGAACAAGATAAGAACTACTAAATACTATGACACAAATTGAAATGAATTAAAAACAAAAACAGTGAACAACGATCGGATTCCAAAGTGTTTAATTGACTAAATAATAGACAAAGAAGTTAATTCATGCGGATTTATAACAGTGAGATGAACAATCTTGAATAAAACTTCGGTAAATCTGATTGAAACAAAGTTCGAAACGTGAAACAGAAATGTATAACAGAACGTCACAATGAGTACAAGAAGCTATGGATTTTACAAGATTATATGTATATATCTATTAGTCATTGTCTCAGTGAGGCGTCAGTTTGCCAGAGTTGTTTTGCAAACTGAATTTCACCATTGTCGAGAAGTTGCCAAGAGTACTGAGTTAAAGAAAAGGCGACATTAGATTAAAGGAACACATATAAATAAGCATACATGCATGTATTAGTGCAAAGTGCATGGTGTAGTTTGATAAGGTAGCATAAAGCACTACTACATCAACATGATAGCGTCGCAAGAAATCGTAAGTTGTAAGTTGTAAGGGAAAATGGATGATGTATTATTATTATATATATATATATCTAGATTGCAGCGTATCTCAACCGATCAATCTAATTATTCTATACAAATACTCGCGCACAATAGCTCGAGATCTATACTTGTACAATAAATTGTCACGTCACTTGAAACTGACTCTTTGAGCAGCTCGTCATTGATATAACTGCAGAGAGTATCGAGTATTGAGTATCTAGTATTGAGTTCCAAGGTGTCGGATAACGAGGAAGAAAATAATTCGACGGTAAGCGAGTCGGTAAAAATCGATAACAAATCTCACGGGGTGGAGGTATGCTTGGAAGTTCTCACGAGGGAGCTTCTGAAAGATACACAACGTCGCTCTTCAGCGATATGTTTCTGATACAAACGAGCAAAACCCTCCGTCCTCGTTTTAACACAACGGTTAAAAGAACTGAGGGATATGTATATAGCAATTTTTCGCGAATAGAACAAATGAACGAACGAATGACTATAACCATCCGGGGAGTCGGCTCAACTAATCTGGCAACCCTGTCCTCCGTGAGGAGTTTCGTTTCCTCTGGGAGCCATTTTACAACGGCTGTCATTTTCATTTCAAATGACCCTCTGGAGATGTTTACTCCGATGTTTGTCCGATGTTTTATTTTTAGATGCCCATTGGCCTATATTATATTGTTTTGATATTCATTATTTTCTTGTTACCTTTATTTGGGAATAAGCTATGAAACTGAAGCATACTCCTGCTGTTGAATATATATAAAGTGGAAATTTAAACTGTATATATTTTTATTTTTTATTGTAAAATGAAATTGTGGCTTTTGTTCATGAATGATAAGATTTTTTGGATTATTATTCATTAAAAAAAAGACATTTTTTACGATGTAAATAAATATGGGAAAAATTCATTGTTGTTACAGAAAATGGGAACAGTTCACGGAGAAGAACTGCCTTATATTTTTGGAGCTCCGTTAGTTGACGGATTTGGATATTTTCGAAGATCTAATTACACCAAATCGGATATGATAATGTCTGAAAGTCTGATCCAAGCGTTCGCCAACTTTGTGAAGTCTGGGTGAGTTTATTTACTAATTAATTTTATAATTGACATATTTCAGAAGCTCAACTATCTAAATATCTGAAAGAAATTTTATAGTCGACAGCTCTGTTGTTCTATTTTATAAGAGATAAATTCATTTATAATGAAGATTTCAGATAAATCTCTGCATATAGGAGCGCTTGCAATGGTAAAAACTGAAGATACGTCGAATAAAAAAAAATCTGCATGAAAGTTCCATAAGAAAAAATATTCAAACTGTTCGTACAAACGATAGACTATTTTCCATATTCATGAATTCCGCACCAGCTTAACGCGCATGAGTTCTCGAATTATATTTATCATGAAAAAACATTTGAAACTATCCAGTGCACAGCAATTCGCCGAAGTTTATTGTTAAAAATACTGTTACTTTATTTAAATAATACATATTGTTTGCTTTTTATCAAAATAATTCTCTAGGCGGTGAAATCGCGACGTTGATTGATTAAATTCAAGCGCAAATGCTTTATAGTCTCTAGAAACTCCATTCTTCAGCTCTGGAATATAATTTATATTTTTTGATAAAATAAACTTCATATTGAAATGAAATTTATTAAGAAAATATTTTGACACTTTTATTAGCTGCTGAATCAACATCTTCCATTGATTTGGGAAATTAAATATTAAAAACTCTTTCTAAGCTAAAATAAATTTAGTTTGAGTTTCTCAGTAATAAAAATCACTTGTCGCTTTGGAAACCCATTCAAATACACTCTCATGCTATCACAAGCTTGCGCAAATTATTATGTCTTGCTGAATAAATGTTGTTTCATAGTTAATTCGATCTCTAGTATCCATTTTAATATTTATATAGTCATTATTTGCTTTTATTTATTAATAGACTATTTATAATCATCATGAAAAACAAATAAGTATATCTTTTAAATTCAATTGTATAAAAAGTTTTCGCTTCATTCTGAATTGAATAATATAATTTTTTATTTTTCCTTTAAATATGTACATCAATTTAGCATGTCATAATGAACAAAGATGAGATAAGTAGTCGATTAACTCTCTTGTAAAGAGACGATTCAGCGATCATGCGTACTCTGTCGGAAGATTTTAATTCTACATTTGATCAAAAAATTAAACATGAGTATGTATGAACGTATCGACTATAATCAGGACAAATCAAGCCATAAATGATCCAAACAAAAATTTTTTCCATGGATATCCAATAAGACTCTAACCATTACATTCAATAGGAAACCAAACGTGTAACTAAAAAAAGTATTCAAATTATGGTATCGAAATAATTACAATAATTGAACCCCTAACCCGTAGCCATTGTACTGGTACCGTTCGGAAAGTAGCAATCATAACTCTCGTCAGCTCGTTATTGTTCTCGAAACAACCTAGATCATCGGACACACAGGCGAGGAGGATACATATCTCTTATCAGCGCCGCCGCAGTGTCTCTATCTGCGCGTAAACACAAACGTGCTTACCGGGGGTTATCTAAGTGCAGCAATCGCCAGCAATTGACTTTTTGCCCTGGAAACGTGTACCGAGCATTACAGGTGGGCGTGTCTGAACAACCACAAAAGCAATTTTCTGTGCCCAGACAATGAGTCTTCGCAGTGGTTACGAATAATACCTTCGTCCCCTCTTCTTCACCTGGCAGAGCAAAGGCCAGCAACGACCTCTAACAATTTCGGCAGAAAGTATAACTATTGCCACGAGATCACTAATAACGCTAGCACATATACATAACCTAACAACGCACTTTATACACAACAACAAAGCTTACGCTTCAACTTGAACGTTTAGTTAGAAAGTTGGTATATAACTAGCTACTGTGGAAAGTTATTGGCGACATATGCGCGACCCTCGACCTTATACTGTGCCTAGACTCGCAAACGAACTACACAACTACCCTACCAGGAATAGAGGAATAGAACGAACGAACAGTTACCGCTTCCTCATTCCATGAATATGCAAAAGGCACCAGACGATATTTCAGTTACTACAACAGTCGTTCGCTCCGGGCGATATTCCGTTCTCCGGATGAAATTTGCTTCGTCGATACACCCGAATTATACGGAGTTCGTATAGCTATACTCTCAAACTCTGATACACAATCAAATCATGTTTATGAGAAAGATGTAATGGTATTGGATGCCACTGCTGCTACCAAGTTATGTCTTGTCACATCGATGACGAAAGCATAGCAGAAGGTGAAATGAGGAACAGAATGCCTTCAAGAATATCTCACTCTCTCGCTTGGCAAACTATCCGGGTCCAAGACACCGCGGACAGCTGCTGGGGATTAGAGAACTCAACCCCCAGTCATCTCGGGGGATCAGTCTCTAAGATCCTCCGTCGTCACGTACTGATCGCTTCTGAGGTGATAGCTGACAACTTTATCTTATTCTGGACATTCTTTGCACTTATTCCGTTGACTTGATTATATTCTTCCGTGAAAAAATTTTCTATGGCCAATTTTCATACTAGAGTACGTATAAAAATAAAAAAAGTAATTTATTATAGTTTTTAAATTTTATCTGAAAATTTGTACGTCAATTAACATGTCCTATCACACAAAAATTAGAGCGGATAAGCTTCTAAGCAGAGAAGAAAAGCGATTATTATTTTAGAACGTGACACCTCAAGCTTAATTCTTTAGTATTTTACTTATATTTTTTTCACGACTTTTAAAGTATAACAGGCCATAAAGATATTAGGCCATATCAGAAAATTTTTCGCAGGTTGTTTTAAATTCAGATGGAAGGATATTTTTCTAAAATAAAAGAAAATGACAGGATACCTATACGATTTTTTAATTTCCTAAAGCAAATATGAAAATTTGTCGAGTAGATAGATAATGTCAACATTAAATGACAAGAGCAAAGAGACTAAACTACCTGACTGGAGATCAAAAAGGAAAAGATAGAAACAGGAAAAATGTGACAGCTTTTCCTCTTTCTAGTCTGTAGAATTTTTAAAAATTACCCGGTCGTCGACGGACAAATACGAATTTTATTGATTCGATGACGGAACTCGCTAAATGTCAATATCGCTAACGACGTTACTTTTTTCCAACATTTTTCGGTCATTGGGAAATATAGATATATATATATTTTCACATATATTTCTATATCTGTGTAATAAATGTATAGAGTATAAACGAGAGAAAGATGAGACTCGTGAAAAACTGATTTTTAATGTTTACCGCCCGAAATTTCATTTCATTTATTAAACCGAATGAAAAAAAAAAGAACTCCGACAGATTCATATTTTTTTTTGATAAAAATTTTTTTCATCATTATTGCATTACTGTAATGGTAATATGAACGAAAATGTATATAGAATATATATCTTAAAAGCAGAAAGAAGTAATATTTTTTATAATAATTATTTTGCACTTATTGGATTCGTTTACATTGTGAATAAAGCGGCATGAAAATGTTGAAAAGTGTACAATGCGTTACAATGGTATTGAGTCTCACTTTTGTGCAATTTTTATTTTTTTATTATCATCATTATTATTGTTATTTTTTTTTTTTTTTGGCAGGCACACCCACGTATTTTAATAACGACGCTTTTTATCTACATGCTCACAGAGAGAATATTCGAGTTACGAGCGTTGCAAACAGTAACTAAAATTCATTTTATTCTTGGAATATTCTCATTAGTACCGACAAAGAGACGGCAACTTTGTCGCTGCTTTGCGTAAGCCATCCTTTTTCACTCATGTCTAGCGTAGTCAAACTTTTGTTGTCGGACGTTTCTCATATCGCGAACGCCTTTTACATTTCTACTTTTATTCATTTTTTTTATCCCTGCATATGTACCTGATGTTACGCGACCCGCGGTATCAATAGACATTCGTTATGATATCATGTGTGATATGATTTTTTTGCAACGAGGTTCATGAAAATTTACTGACAAAGGCAAATTCCGCTGAAACTACGACAGGTCACATTACAATTGGGATTTTTGCCCGGGCACAACTGCCGGTATAAGTAAATTAATACAGAAAAGCGAATTTGAATAGCGGAAATCCATTTTTCACATTCCCAGTGGAAATAACAACTGTCTTATAAAAAAAATTTTAGTTTATTTTTGTATCGTATTATTTTTGTTCCAAACAATATATAAATTCTTTAACTAAATTTTTCCCTCAGGGGAAATGTAGTTTTCTGGTAATCGGTTTTTCATATATTAGCATTTTTTAACTTTTTAAGCTTGAATATAAATTGTTTGCTTTTTTTGATGGCTAAATTTTTCAACATCGTTACTGAAAAAAAAAAAGCAATTATTTTTGTCATCTATCGTTTTATTTGATTCAAACGGAATTATTTCGAATTTTATTTTTACACTGATACAAAAATTTATTTGATCTAAAGAAAAATTTTGAAGCAAAAAAATTATTTCTGAAAATTTATTTGTCGTATGTATCAAGTTTGACTGTCACCTGATTTTTTTTTAAACGAAAAATCGAAGAGGTAACATTTTGAAATTTAGAAAATAGTTTTTCTCTAATTGTCAATTTCTTTAATAATACTAAATTAAATCACCACATATAAAAACGAAATCCCCAAATTTTTCGCCAATTAAAATCACATTTACCCGCGATTAATTGTCATGTAAATTCGAATCCCTCGTGAAAGGAATTATCACGGTGGGCTGCAGGAATTATGGGTCAGTTATCCAGCACGTCTAGTTAAACTTGACCGCATACTTGACCGTTTTCACGACAGTCTCTTTCCATTCACTCGACTACTATTTTCCTGAACCTTCATCACACATGCATACACCCTTGTCTACAAATTAAATCCTCTGATGTGAGCCCGCACACTGAAACCCTTCACATCATATCACATCACTACATTTACAGCACACACCTTTATCTGGAGCCCCACATACTAAGTGAGATTAAGTTAAACAACTCCCGTCATAACAATACTTCAAAATTATTCAGTTAGTATTAATATTACACAACAATTACATAATACACCCGTCAGTGGAGGGCCTTAATAATTTTCAGTTACCGCGTCTAGATGTAATTATGATTAAAATTACTAATTAAATTACCATATTTAAAGTTTTCCCGTGAAATAAGGTAATACACCGGTGATGTAATTGTGCTGGTGAGAAATAATAATATGTATGTATATTTAGAAAATGATATAATAGAATAAAATTTGTTTAAAACAAGTCAGCTTGTGCGCAATTTATCCCAACTTTAAATTACTACGAGTAGAAGCTCTGTATGTTAAATGTTGATAAATACATATGTAAATACATCATATATCAAAATTTAACGAAACGAAAATACTTTTAGTTTAAAGTACAATCTAACTGGCTGACAGAAGTGCTAGTCCAAAGTTTTAACTGTAAATCGCGAGCTGCAAGCTCTATATTTATATATGGGTATATATGTACTAACTTTTCGTAAATTTCTATGTGGCTAATGTATACATACATATGTTGTGGATTCAACGGAGTTAAGAAAACCCGTTACACGTTTATTTATTGCCACCACAACTAACAGTTTTATATACGGGAGTTCTAGTGGACTTGGATAAATAAAGAAAAAAAAAAAGAGGAAAAACAAACAAAATAGAAAAGAGGGTTAACAGTAGAAAAAGAAACGGTGTATGGTGTATAGTGTGTATCTACATGTACCAGAAAAAGTACGAACGAAGAATCAGTGACGTGTGACCGTGGTAACTCCATCGTTGGTTGTTTCAGTATCAACTTTTGTCTGTATTTTTGTAACTTTTTTTTTCTTTTACACTTCGCTGTACAGTGCTGCTCTTGTCTATGCCCATCCGCTGACAGTAAATAAAATTCTGCTGAATTACAATGAGTTAATTTACGAGACGCTGGCTGTATTGAAAATAACTTTTCTAGAATAATGTAAAGAAGCGATATTTTTTTAGGTTTAGTTTCAAGTTTTGTGATATGATACGAGTTAGTTCGTATTTATTTTTAAAGTTTTTTGATTTAAGTAGACATTTTTGTTTTTGATTTCGTTGGATTTAATTCAACCGTATTTTAAATTTATAATATGAATGAGATAAAAATCATTATTTAGAAAAAAAAAATTTTATCACAAATTGAAGCTGTTGGTTGTTTTATAAACTCTGAAATTCTAATTCGGTTGTAAGAAAAAAAAATCTATTTCTTAAAATTTTAAATAATTTACGCACGCGCTAATAGTAAGTTACGTCAGTAAGCCACAAAGGAGCAATTTCCTAACAACGTCGGTATTGCAATATGAGCTTGAGATTTGTGGCATGAGTTCAGATTTATTTCCGTAAATGCGTGTGACAAGCTTCAAAGCGAAAAAAATTTTCAATTCATTGCCTTTTATAAATTTTTTTATCTATCAATAGAAAATTTTTATAAATTATCAATTATTAGACAACAAATAAATGATAATTGATATTTTAGCGGAGATTAATTGAAATTAGCTTGATGAAAAGATTAAGCATTGACATTGATAATCGGGCAATTATCATCGGGGTTTATGAGCGACAAGCTACAAGAGTAGTCTGATCGTTGAAACCTAACGAGATAGGGTTGAATCTTGACACTTGCAACAGGTAACTAAACTCAGTAGCTTAAGATCTGAGTTGTAGGTTGTAGGCTGTAGGTTGTAGGTTGTATGTATGCGTGAATGGTTAAGTGAGAAATGCAGACATGTAGTAGATGGCGAGGCTTGGGGTTCAGTAGTTGCGCGAGAAAGGTTTAGTGGGTACAAGCGAGATGGTGTAGCTTGTGCAATCGATCTCAGGTAATTCCAGGAAGCAAATTAAGTACGGCAATCTCGGTGAGGCGATAGAACGTGATTATTCTATTAAGGGGTGAATCGTGATGTTGAGGGAGCGAAAGCCTAGCGCCACCAAAGAAGAGAAGAGAGTAGATTCGTCGACGATAGGATCGATCCAGGCACTGGCTGCCGGTGATATTAGTTCAGAGGTGGATCAGCAATTAAAAAAAAAAAGAGAAAAGAAAATAATAATAAAAAATAAATTAAAATAAAGTGCTTAAAAATCTCCAACAGCAATCAGAATAAAATTCAATGATTTCCCAGCGGACCGTAATTTTTTTTAATCTCTCTTCTTTTCTCTGGTTATTATTTTTAATTTTTAATGAATCTATTATTTAATTAAAAAGTCTGTGGAGGTTCTATTCGAAGGAACTTAACTCTCTGGGTAGATTGTAATACTACTACATAGAATTATTCAGGGCAACAGATCACTAAGATATTTAACTGATTTCACATTAACGCGGTTACCTGCTTGGCAAATACGATATTGCAATTGTAAACAATAATTTAGCATAATCGTCCGATCGAGTAAAGCAACACCACTGTTCACTGTTCGCTGTGGGTATATGTAACTGCTGCCGGGCTTACGTAAGCACACACCTCCAGCCTCAGTGTCGGTTAAACATACAACTCGCCTCCAATAACCGCGAAACCGGCAATTGCAAACATGGGTGCGTAGTGGCCTCTCTGAGATATATATGCACACTGTTTTGAATGTATACACTATATCATGCCTCTTCGTATAGTCGTTGTACTTTGCTATCGTAATCCTTAAGCAATCATCGTATAATGCAGACATACGTGATAATTATACGATATTAAGCCTTTTAATTTTTGAATTATGCGTTGGATAATTATGAGATTGGTTGGAAAAGTTTGGACGAAAATTCTGGAGGAATTATTAAAAATACAACAAAAGTATAAGATACCTTTTTTGTGGAAAATTTAATTTTCTATAAGAAAGGTCTTTCACTATTTTTTCGTATCGTTGATATTAAATGTATTATAAATTTAGCCAAGTGTTGTCAATTTATTTCAAAAAAATTAAATCAAGCAACGAAGGATGCGTAAAATATTTACATTATTTGTAATTAGAAATTTAAGGGTGAATACTTAATCATGTTGACGTTATAATTAAGAAAGATAATGAAATAATAATTTAATATTGTATTTCGAGAATTATTTATTAAACAAAATAACGATTGGACGAGTTTAATAGCTTGTAATTTAATGCTAGAAAGGGAGAACACTTGAGTCATGCGATAATTAAAGTTCCAGCTGAGACTAGAATAGAGTAAATCAACATAACCGCGGTGAACTTGCTCTCTTGCCAGTACTATAGTAGTATGGGAGAATAGGCGATGCTTGTTTCATGGTGATCGGCTCGGAAACAAACAAAGTGAGACCTCTAGTTAATGAGAGAGGGAGAGAGAAAGCTCAAGCGATCGCCAGATACTGAGGGAGAGAAAGAGAGAGAGGATTGGAGGTATATATAATACTCTGGATAATCCTCCGGAGTTAACGTCAGTCAACGTGAATTACGTAACCGGAATAGGGAGGCTGGAGGAGTTGAGTATCGCCCGTATTTATTCAAAATTATGGCCGATGCTTCTACTCGGCATCAGATAATAAATACAAATGGTACTTTATCCACTTTGATGTTTGATCCTATTTGTGTTACCGCTGCCAGCTGCCAGCTGCCGGCTTTCATCCATCAAACCCACCAGAGCGCGAGTTTATAATGAAAAAATAACTAATAGTTTATATTGATTTTATTTCACTCGATATTATGAATTTTATGCTTTATAACATGATACTATCTGCTGAGCAAATGACTTTATCCAATCATTTAATAGATGTTTATTTTCACTTTATAAATAATACATCAAACGAATCAAAAAAAAAAATTTTCATGGATGATTGAATTTTTGTAGATTTTATTAATAATGGAAGATTTTATTTTGGTTTTTTATATTTTTATAACTCGCGGAAAGTTAGCTATTGAGCTCTTTTTTTTAACATGTGTACGGACATTTTTTTAAATAAATTTTTATTACACAGTTATATTTGGCTAAAAAAAAAGCATGTTAATAAATAAAGTAAATAAAAATTCACTCGTGGAATTAAATAAACAAAATTTTTTTTTTATATAAATCATTTATATGAGTTTTATCGAGTATGCTGGCTAATAGATGATTCATATTATAGTTAACATATTATACTACAGTACAGAGAAAGAACAAAATTACACTCCATATCCTCCCATATATTTTATAAATTTATAAATTTTTTTGAAAACTTGTGAAAATTTTTGATACAATTTTTTTTTTGAGGTTTTTTGCAGTAAAAGAGCCAAGTAGGTAGTATGATTTAAATTCGATCAGACTTAGTTAAATTCCTAAATTTCGTTTTTTCAAGCATTTCCAGAGAATTATCTCTTGGCAAATTTTTCCAAAAGTATAAATTAAATAAAACAATCTAAAACTATAATATTAAAATTCGAAACTGCAAAAACTCTCAGTCCTTTTCTTGCGTACTAAAAAATATAATCCTAAACAGTAAATACAATTTGTGAACGATAAAACGATTACGTGAACATAAAGTTATTGAGCCGAAGTTAAGTATCTCCAGAGACTTAATATATAAATTTATCCTGTTGCTTTCTCATATAAAGCAATTGGATTTTCTGCAGGGGCCGTCTTTCTCTAATGTCTGTCTGGTTTTCTCGTCAGCACCGATCGACGCTTCAATTATCTCGTTATTTCGATCACGTAGTATGTAGTATGTGTTAGCACGAGGGACACGATCTTGTCGATCGGTGCAGTAGAACATAGGACATTGCTTCCAGAGAATTGCAACAGGATTGCCTGGCACCTAAATACCCTAAAATTATCCCGCTGCCTATTACTACGGTATAGAATGGAAGGGCTTTAACGTTTCTGTCTGTCGGTGAGATTCGAATCGTCATTCGACGCTACTCAGTTATCTATCTCATGTGTGTAGTATGTATAGTTGAACTGCGATTCAGTTGAAAGCACAGTTACGAGTAGAGGAAATAGTATTGAGATAATTCAAACACATTCACATACACACATCAAACCACGGCGCTTTTCTCTCTCAACTCATTCAATGTCGTTGCCACACCCTTTTGCTACCCTACCTCAACAGAATATACCTTTAAATGTATAGATATAGATATATACAAGTGTTTCCGCAGGTTACTGCTAAATTCGCTACTCGCGTACCTTAATTACGAGACAAATCGCTAATGACTAGCGCTTTCACAATTACCTGACGATACAGCACGGTACCTTCGACTGCCGAGAGATAGGAATGAGCGTACAGATGAGCTATAACGGATCCAATACCACTACACTCCGGCGCACCGAAATAACGCATTTAGCTCATTACAACTCTTTAAACAATTAAACATTACTCCGATAGCAAACAACGCGTAACAAATACCCGCAGACACGCCCGACAAAAATATTGATTTTAATTAAACAGCGGGTGGCTCGCAAAATTACTCGGAAAATTTTCCTATAATTAATTTTTAATTGAATGTTTTATTTGGAAATATTGTCGTTGATTTTTTGGACTTGAAACTGTGAAATGGTAAAAAAATTACAAGAACATTTGTAAGAATTATAAGTACAAAAAAATTGAAAAAAAAAAATTTATAAAAGGGAAGATTTTCTGCAAAAAATATCTCAATAAAATTTTTAAAATGTTCAATATTTTACTGAGAAACCAGCTTTCAAATTGTTATGAAGTTTCTTTCCTCTAATGCTAGATTTTTGTAATACTATAAAGCAAGTAGCGTAAAATTTATTATTTGAACTTAACTTTAACTTCTTCTAATTTATAGTCAGATTTAATTTCAATAATTATCATTTATCTCAAGCTTGAAGTTATGATTTAAAATAAAATTTGTTCAATCATTGACAGGCAATCAAAAATTGAATAGATAAAAGCACAAAGCTAATGTTAAGCCGACTAATGTCGATAATGGATTAATAAAACTTTTATTCACTATTGCTGCACACACTTTGATTATATATGTATCTGCATCGAATTTATCGACTTTCCAAGTTGTTATTAATGCATTAATTATTTTCAGACACTAATTGCTAGTTTCAAAACCACACGCATGCACTCCCTTTCACAGCTGTATTAATTGGAGTTCTATGTTATTTCCTTAATCCATTTATATATAACCAATAACGATAACAATTTATCATAAATTAGCATCATTTTGACGATTGCCAAAGTGCGAACAAATCTATTTGTCTATTTTTTGTCACAGTTATACTTATGAATAATATTGCGACGAAACAATGTATAAGCATCAAAAGATAAATTAGTATTTCAAAATCGTCTGATTTGCTTTAATATTTAAAACCAATTACCGTCATTATTTTGCTTCTGCAGCATCAACTCCCCGGTAACTGTATAAATAATTAATTTATGTTATGAAAGTTTGCATAAAACTCGTTTATCAATTAATTTGGGCATTCAGTTGAGCGTTAAATTTTTATACTTTTTTATTCAATATTTGTCACGTCATTTTCATTAAAAACAGACAAAAGCTGCTTTTTACCCAGATTTTTTCCTCCGGCTATTAGCGAAATAAACACCAATTTTTTTTCTCTTTTATATACGCGTTTCATCCTGTATTTTTTTAATATTTCAATTTCGATGAAATAAAAATAATGTGATAAAAAAAAAAAAACATTTTATAAAATAAAAATTTGTAGATAATACCCGTGAAAAAAAAAATTCTGATAGGACCACTTTTTATATCTGGTTATATATGGATCAATCAAATCTTCTGATATGGTCATATTGCATTACTAAAAGAGCGTGTCTCAAATTATGTGCACTTTGGTTCAAATTAAAAATTTTTATCGATTAATCGCGTCGAATTAAATTTCTGCATGAACTAGAAAAAAAAACGAGTTACAAATTACATCTGAGAAAATTATCAAGTCTCAATTAAATTTATCCAATTGTACAAAATTAAAACTTTAAAAAGGAAAACAAAAAGCTTCCGCGATAATAGAGTTATTATTTATTAATAAGAGTAAGAAAGGTGACTCGAAATTGTTTTTTTTTTTTTTTTATAAAGACAGCTTAAGCGTAATCAATTTAACGATACAGATAAATGAATTTAAATTCCAATTCTAAATACTCGTACGAAAAGTTATCTCTGTAAATTCTCACTGGCGGCTATCAGGGATGAAACGATTGGAGCGTGGAATGGAATTTCGGAAATGGGAGAACAAACGGATGCTCGCCTAAAGGCGTCGAGTGAACGCCCGAACGCCTATCAGTGAAAATTCTTAGCTTGTCAGGCGTTAAGGCGATATTGGAAGTACGTGCCCTGGAAACCTATCCCTCGAATTTACACCCTATCCGAAGTATAGAGTACCCGTGTCATTACAACAGATCTTATTCCCTTCGCTAACTACATGCATATTATATTATCTCCTATCTCTCTTCTATCTTCTATCTCTATTTTTGTTCCTGTGTCAAGTACAACTGAAGAGAACGAAACTTGGTTATTCGTGACTTGAGATGTCTCCGCAACAATTTGATTATGCTTTTAGCGACGTTCACTATTCGCTAATGGATCGATATTGTATCCAGAACGCCTAACTAATGGAATTTCGGTGTTCCTTGATGTTACTAATAATAACTCTAACAAATCATTAAATGACAGTGTTCTTTTGTTTCATTTGCTGAGAAAAAAGTTACATAAAGAAAAATATCGTATTCATTTTTAAATTTGACTTTTACTTTGAGATATTCAGATCAAATTAATTTAAGATATTCACTCGTGAGTCAAAAAATCAAACTCAAGAATATAAAAGAAAAAGCTCTTCTTTTAAAAATTTTAATAATTTGACAAAGCACTTATCTATTTTCGAAAAAAAAAAAAAAAAAAAAGTTTGAATCAAGAAAATTATCTCGAACACGAAGAAGGAAGCAATTGAAAAATTACTTGTTAATTTCAAAATCTTGTTTTTCAATCAAATAAGAAAAAACATTGAATGCTGATGAAAAAATATATGAATTTTTTTTTTGGAACAATTAAAGAATGTTTACATTCAGCCGAATGACAGTAAATAAAGAACTGATGAAATTAAAGAGTAAAAGAAAAATAGTAATTTAAAATAGTTGTCAAGATAATTGATAATTGGAAAATGGGTCTTGAGTAAATCGCATTTTAACTGACACTCGAGTACTAAACAATCCTTCGAACGATGAGAATGTCAGAGGCAGACGCCACTGGCGTCTCTGCTCGTTAGTAAGAACAGCAGATTTGGCCTCGAAACGAACCTCTACGTCTCGGGCTCGCTATATACCATCCTATTCGCCGTTGTTATTCTCTCTCCACGAAATGGAATGGAATTGGAAGCAAATTGGCAGACCGCCTCGAATTTTCAGTCTGTCTGTCTAGCTGTTAGTCCAAATCTCGCTCGAGTGGGGCATAAATAAATGACCTGTCATTTTAGATGATAACGTTAATATTTAATTGTGCGTTTATGAAATATATTTATTCCACTTTCCATTAATACTCTCTTTCTCTCCACTTGCTCCAAAATGTATGACGTCAATATTTATAATCATCCTTGATTTCAATACTCACTTCTCTTTGGTAATAAAAATAAAACAAAAATTCATCCATGTGAACAATCAATTAATTAGTGAAATTCTTTCCGGAGAATCTCAAAAAAAAAAATTTTCTTCAGTATATATATGAAACGCAAATGAAAAGGTGTTCAATCGTCCATTCCCTTTCATACACACCCGGCGTTCAATTCACGCCGCTTTATTTCACGTAAATCTTCATCTCATTTTTAATTTAATTGGAATTATTAAATTCAAATGATTTAAATTTTATGAATTCTCCTGTTAGTCGCATCGATTTTTTTTTTTTTTTTTTTTTTTTATCAACTTTATCAATAATTTTTCATTTACTGATAAAATTATGAAATAGTTGCATACCTCAAGCTTGAAGCGCAAAGAATGTGCTCTGCAACCAATGAAAAATAAAACAAAATTTGATAATGAGTATAATACGGATATCAATAAATTCTTGAAATTGCCTATGATTACCGTTTTTAAGCACAAAAGTTTTTATAAAATTTTGGGTCAATAAATATGTACGTAAATAAAAAAATTAACATTTATAAATATCAACAAGAATGAAAATTTGAGCAGCTTTTAAAAAAAAGTTACATAAGCTTGGATTATGCCTTAAAGAAACCCCAAAAGTAAAGAGTTGTCGCAAAAAAAAAATTAATAAGTAAAAACACTATTATTCTGAACGTGTTTAAAAGAGTTGTGGAAAAAGCAGCTTGGGCTGGCCATTACCAATTTGAAACGCAATTCGATAATGCCACTAAGCGGCTTGAAGCTCCATTTTACAGCTAATCCGCAAAACGCGTTCTACTAAAGTACTAAAAGTTCCATCGTAAAACTGCTTTTCTCTCTCTTTCTAAATTTGACCATGCTAGATATTTACATTTGGAAGTGAAGAGCGAGGAAGTGAAGCTGCTTTGCTATCAAATGTATGATAACATAATATTATGATTTCACTGAGTAGCCAATTATGAGATCAAAGATTTCCAATCAATCGCCGCGTAAATTATTTAATTTTCCAGATAAACATGCGACGTTTACGTCAGTCCTCTTATGAGTAATTATTATTTAAAAAGTGCAGTAAACAGTCAAGTCCTTTTGAGCGGCTAATAAGTTAAGTATTTGAACTGAAATTTTGATCGATAGACCAATTAAATCAGTATTTTTAAATCGGTTTTACGAATGCTAATTACGATTCTACTTTTATCTCGCTCTTGAGTTTAAATTAACGATCCGGTTATCTCGTCAACTGGACGAGCTGTCCGAAGGATTATTGACGGTCATGCGCATCATGTGTGTACAACCGCATAATTACTCTCCGCATCCTCAGTACGAGATAACGGCAATCGAATCAGGCAAATCTGACGTCAGACACGTCGAGATATCACCGTTCTACTGTCGGATTACCAAATTCACATTAAAAATGATTCATAGGTTCGAAAATTATTTTTAATTTAAATATTCATTTTAGATTTTTCAAACATTCTAATTTTTCATGGGATCAATAAATTTAGATTAAAAAAAATGATTATTTTCAAAAAATTATCCCTAATTATTTTTGGAGGGAATTTATTGATTCACTGATAGAAAAATTAACTTAATTAAATACATCAGACCTACATATATCAAATCTTTGGACACGTATCTAAAATCAAATATCACTTAATTAAGAGTTTTCTCCAGTATTTGGTCACATATTAGCCAGAAATTAATTAACAAAACTACCAGGTTTGTTTAACATGTACTCAAAGGATGTCAAGAATGTCCTGTGGCCAACGTGAACACAACCACGAATAGTACCTTACTTCCTGCGTCCGGCATGAGCTAACGTGCTTCCAAAGTAACCGGAAGTGCTTGGTACACTCGTGGATGCCCTGAGACACAACCTCGCAAACTAGCTAATAACATCAGACTCCCCCGCCAAAATATACAGCGACCACTAACAAATAGTTTCCGTTACTATTAAACTACCCTTCTCTACCCTGAACAATCACAATATCAGAGACGTTTTCGCTGACAATCAACTTTAATTACTCGTTACAGAAACCCCAATGCATACGAGCACCACAGAAATGAAAGAAATGAGGCTCAAATGGCAATCACCAAGGAAAAAAACAAATTTCGGTCGATCAACTGGGAGCAGTATGATCCTGTCCATCAGAAATACTTGGAAATTAGTGAGTATTCATATTTATATGTAATTAGTTTATAGAGAGAGCAATTTATTCTAATATTTGATGCAATATAATAAAGAAAAATTTTTGTTTTCGTTAAGGAAAATTTACTATTAGTTTATTTTAATATTTTTGCAAACAAAATTTGCCATATACTACAATTAAATGTAATATTCAAGCCCATCAATAATTTAATATTCTACTAATAAAAATAGTTTTTTCATTAATAAAAACATAAAAACATAACTGTGATAAAAGTAAATGCATTTTTTACTACAGCACAGTTTCAATAACTTTATTACATGTTTTTTAATAAATAATAAAATTGATGCATTAAATAATTATTTTAAATATTCAATACTCTATATAAATGAATTTGATATAAAAAAATAAATTTGTCTCTCAGTTTATAATGAATATCCATATTTTTTTCTCGAGACCAGAGGCATATATTTGCCGCGTTAACAAGTCCTACTCCCCCAAAAACCTCTCGGATTTTTCCATGGACCATTAGGTAGTTTTTTTTATGTCCCATTAACCATTTCAATAAATAAATAAATAACAAAATTCTGTCATACGTCCGTCGTCATGCATGTATGTATGTATATATGTAAAAGTATATGGACTTACGATTGATTAACTCTTAAAATAAAATGTTAAGTCTGTGAATTTTCAAAAGCTGATTTCAAGCTTGAAAGCTTCCAAGGGCTATCACGCGTATCACGATTTTGCGTTTCACTGAACGAGATGCTTTTATACTTGTGCTTTTTAGACGAGGAGGATGAAAAATAGAATAAAGTATAAAATAGAGATAGATAGACGGAGACAGTGTAGTATAGGGAAAAAAATTCAAGAGGACATCAGTGGGCAAAGTCAATGCGAAAACCCGAGCACTCGAGCGTAAAAAACCGAATCCACGTCATAGACATTTTCGGGCCAACTAAGATAAAATATGTCTGAGCTCTTGAGCCTTTGCTAGTTCAAATAAAAATGAATGATAAAATAAAACTCTGTATATACACACCAGTCACTATAAATCTATCTATCTATCAATGACATACTTCTGTCAAGAAATTATAACCGACGAGGCGCGAAAGTATAAGGAATGATACGTACACTTTAAACTTAAATTTTTCCTCAAAGAAATGACGTTCCTCGTTATTCCCTGCAACCGATATCATCGCTCAATCCTCTCTATATTACTCTAGCTCACATTATACGTCTGTAGACTCACTAGATATTCATGCTCCAAGTAATATTTCCAAGATTCTAACGTCTGCAAATAAGGAACACTCTTGTGTACTCAATAAAATTACTATGAAATATTCTCACATTTATAAATAACATAAATTATCGTTGTATTTTCAACAACCCATATCCAATTATCCTTAAAATGAGCGAAGAAAAGTGACAATAAGTTTTTCATTTTTATTGCATAGAATTTTTATTAAAAATTTCTGATTTTGATAACATAAAAAACTTTTCTTACGATCAATAACTCTCAAGTGAAATTTTATTTTTAATAAAAAAAAATTTTATTTTCTATTCCTACCACAAACTTCGATTTAATCACTCTGTAAAAAATTTTATTGAAAAAATACTCCACTTGTAACAATTTCAGAAATCTATGAACGCAATTTTTTTACAGTATTTTTTTCAACACTAATTAAATTGATAAAGAAAACCAAAAAATAGTCAAATATTTACTGATATCAGTATCATGTGATTCAATTACCGCCCCTAAATAAATAACCACAAGTAAACAATAAGCAAAAAATAAAATAAGAATATCTTCAATCGTACTATTTTATATCACACGCGTAAACTCAACAAAAAATCGCAGCTGAATGTGATAGGGGTCAGGATTAATTATCTCTTCTTAATCTATTTCATACACAAGCCAACTAAATTAATTACCCAAGACTACAGTTACACACTCGAGGATTTTTTTATTTTGACTCAACTTAACTTACTTTAATTTAGTTTTTATTTTGCTAAACTAATTTATCTATTTTATCGGGTGCTATTTATCGTGATAAATCACCTCCTATTTATAATGTAGTAACAAATAGCAAATAACAAAAGGTAAAAATTTCGGACGTGATTAAAAACCAAGAAATTTTTTTGAGTTGAACACAACCCGTGAAAAAATTTTTTTATGTGACAATAATTTATATCAAGCCATATGTACCTAATGGAGTCATATATGGCCATTTATGAGATAAACATATTCGAAAATTTTGTCACGGAATTAAAATTTGTAAATATTAAAATAAAACAATCGAATAGAAAAATCCGTTGACTTTTGGTGTACTTGGCCCTGTAACATCGTAAAATGAGAGTATCCGAACTGCCAGGAGCGTCGAGTTGAACTACCAAGAGATAAAAACGAATGATGCTGTCCCAGCATCGATTAAGTTTCAGTATTGCCAAGTTAATGGCACTAGAACGTCACCGGAGGGCCAGAGACCAAAACAACAAATTGCTATCATAACTAACCCTCCGCCCTTTATATCCCGTAAGCCCCCGAAGCACTCAACTATATTCCAAACCGATTTCTGTATGTGCCTCTACTCCTACCCAAGTTACCTGGACTCTCTATTGCACTGTATCCCTCATGTACTCCCATAGTCGGTGTATGCTTCGTTATACATATTTGGCCCACGTGTGTGTAATATGTAATATATAATAGCTCGGCCCGGCTATGTATTGCTGCACCAATTTCGTGTGCAGTGTGTTTCTGAATAAAACAGTCATTACTATACATATAAATTTTGATTGTATTGTGTGTTACACGCACGCATGTAGTGTATTTTTATTTTGGCTATGCAACTGACTGGTGGTATGATGCTGGTGTTGAATTCAACCAGTTGCATGACTTGTATTTTCATCTGCATCACTTTATCACCATGCAGAGGTGTGTGTTCATGTCTGTGTGTCTCTGTGTTTAAAAGAACGAATATATGTGCATGAGTCAATCTATCGGAAACTGCTGGTTCGTCGATGGCATTTTTAAAAAGCTAAACTAACGTACCAAAATATTTGCGGTAAAATTCAGTGATCCATTGACATGTATCAGCCACTCGTACATATCACTCTCCATATCATGTATGAATTTATTTAGAATGAAGATAAAAATAAAAAAAATATAAAAAAACTCAACAATAGTATCAACTGTTTTATCGATTTTCGTCTCACTAAAGCAAATTGGAAAGTTTTTTGTTCCAAAAATTAGATTTAAAGCCTGCCCGTACGTGCTATTTTTTAAATTTGTTTAAAAAAAAAATAATGAGTTTGGTGAATCCACATGTGCATGCCTTAAGGGCTTGTGTCATACCTAAATTGATCAAAGTAAAATTTAAATATACAAGAAGTTTTCAATAATAGCCTTAACTTTATTTTCAGTTTTTTCATAATATTATATCAAATGTCAATGGAAAAAAAAATCTAAATTTTAGATAATCTTATTTTTTGGAAGATGGCAATAATTAAATAAATTGTTTTAGCTTTCTTGAAAGTAAAAAGTTTGCATATAATTGATAAAATAAAATTGAGATTGTATTGATAGTAAAAATAAATATTTTTAACCCCGAAGAAAAGTATTAACACAATTTGTCGGAGATGATAACATAAAATTATATTTAAAAGTACACTTTTTATTATTTTTCCATATACTCATGTCATGACTATTTTTATTACACTAGATCACCGCTTATAACTGCAGAAATGATCTCGTCAAAATTATTCACGACTTGGCAATAAAACTCCGGACTATAAACCGTTTGGTATTATATAAAGAGGAAGAGGAAGAAGAAATGATGAAAAAGAATTGGTGTCGAGTATGACAACGTTTAACATTTGACATTGTTATTATATCTGTATCCATTTCAATAAGGAAATAGAGAAAAAAATGATGAAAAACTGTACCCGTTGAGAAAAGAAGAAATGAAGAAATGAATGATAAAATAAAAAAATAAAATGAGAAAACGTTACGAGGAAATGGAGACGACAAGAAGTGGTGACGGTAAAGCAATGAATTCGAGTTCGTTAAACAGAACTTATTGTCGCATAGAGATCGTAACTTTTCTGCAACGTTCACAAATTTTATGACGCTTGCTAACTCAAATAATATAAAAAAGTTTGATATCGTGATTTTGAATTCAAATTTAAATTAACGTTGTTATTGACTGAGTAAATAGTTCGAAATGTCGAATTCATTTTCATTATCACCATAAAATATACATCATCCTATTCTATTTTATTTCATTTTATCAGAATTTACTTTTGTTTTTGATCTTTGCAGTTTTGAAAGTCAAATTATACATTTTGACATAAGTGAATAATTTTCTCAATTAAACTTGACATTTCTCGATTAACAATTCAGGGAAAAACATTAAAAAATATTAAATTTCTCACCGCAAAATTTTTTCAGCAATTTTAAAGGAATCACTCACCTGTAACAGAAAAAAACAATAACTATAAGTATAAAGTTCTTTTGAATACATGCAAACATATTGGCAAGCATAAAAAATTTTCTTCATATACATTTTCGGCGAAAAAAATATAAATCAAATACATGTGACATATAAATTTTTTATCTTTCCTTCTATGTTGCACGACTCATGATACGAAGCATCAGAGAGTGCTTTACGATCGAAAAATTTTTTCATATATGTTTACATATATTTTTTTCCTCGAGGGTAATGGTTTTTGTCATTTTATCGTGTTTGCAAGCTACAAACATTTTTGTATTGTTCAAAGGAAAATTTTTTTAGTTTTTAGTTTATTGCGCTGATTTTTTCGTTTTTTTAAAATTAAATACACTTTCGGAAATTGCAAAATTTATAGTTATTGAATCATCTGTACAATGAGTATACAAATCGTGTTGTTTTCATAAACAAACAAGAATATAACAATAAACAATTTATTTATTGTAAACTCTTTCATGCTTTAAGTTGTGCAAAATACTTAATTTATATCAATCAATAAATCTCCAACCTAAAAGTTATTAGACGTTTTTTAGTGTTTGTTTGTGTTTTTTTTTTTTTGTTTCACCTAAAATCTATCCAGGAATTGAAATTTATTGAAGAGTTAGTCTAGTTGCGTGCTAAATTCGATACAATAATAAATCTGAGGCAATTCATAAGCGTTTGCACGCACAGTGTGCAGAGTATAGTGTAAAGAGTATTTATATTTATACATCAGAGGATAAAACAGACAGCAGACAAGAGATGAGAGGAGAAGCGAGAGCTTGACCAGTGTCCGTTGGCTTGCTCGGATAACGTCGTTGTGTCCAGGTGATACTCCGGAGATTTATCGAGTGTATATATGTAACCAGGAAATATCTCTTATTTTTTCACCACTAGGTTTGCTGGCACCGAGTAAGTGCAAATAAAAATAAAAATAAAAGTGAAGATAAATATAAAATAAAATAAAATGAATACATCAAGTGCATTCAATTTCGAGGATTAAAGCCCGTCGGCGATTAATATCATTTTTCGTCTCTCTTTCTCTCATCTGGGTAAGCCGGAATTTTTTTCTGTCCCCAGGGCAAGCGAAACTCATTCGCAAGTTGGTAAAGTCTAGCTGAGGAAATAAGTCAAAAGTAAATGAGACCAGGAAAAAAGTTGGTATGGGAAAAAAAAATAATTTAGATGAGAGCAGAAGGAGTCAAGAAAATAAGGCTAAGGGTTGCCTCCAAATGGAATGGAATGGATGAAAATTTGAACCAATTTCGAGACTAACCTTATATCCACTCGGATTAATTCGATAATACCCTTCGCCCACACCCTTGCCCTTGCCCGGGTTGTCTGAGATATAATGTACGTTAAACAGCGGATTCCCGTCCAACTTTCAGCTACTTTATGTCTATACATATATAAACTAACTCTATTGGGCTTTTTTTTTCTCTATCTCTCTCACTCTGGTTCGGCTTCTCTACTCTTAATCTTTCTCTCCTGCTACTTTGCTTTTACCGAGATTACTTGGGCCCAAAGAAACTGCCGCGTGCATACGGCAAACTTGGTTATTTATTATGAAATATCGAGTCGATGTCATTTCTTTTTTATTTTACTTTATTTTTTTCCATACTTCACGCAGACTTTTCTCTAACGGAAAACTTGGGAGCAAATCCCTTGAACGGAAAAGTGCGCCTAATGCGTTTTCGTATGCTTTTACTTGTTTACAAGCTTCCAAAAGAAAATGTCAAACTTTTTCGCAGAGGGAAAGTTCTGTCGAGTGTTTAAATTATGCACGGGATTAGTTATTAACAGAATGCGTTATTTTCGAGTCGATGTTTTATTGACATCCATCTGGAACGATAAAAAATTAACTGAAAAAAATTTTCCCTCTTCATTCAAGATATTCAGTTTTCCATTCGAAAATTCTGCCAATTTAACCAACTACTTCACTATTTTTAAGCAACATACGCCTGTATTTCATCCAGCTATCTATAAATAAAATTTTAATCACACTCCTCCCAATACTTTGTAGTTCCGATTTCCATAACATATTATAACCATTCTTAAAAATCTCTCTCTCTCTCTCTCTCTCTCTCTCTCTCTCTCGGCTATATCAAGTGTTGTGAGAATATTTGGTAGATATTCTATTGCAAGCAGATTACTCTGTTTCGCTATATCTGTATGCGTGGACTAACTGATTGTACGTGACGATTTATGTCGGGATGGGTTACGTACGTGATGCAGAATATGACATACGGTGGTTAGATTATACTGTAAAGTCACTAGTACACGAAACGAATACACTATTTTTGTTTTGATTTTTATTTTTATTCTATCGTGAATTTATATCCATTTTCCTTGTTTGTGATTGATTTTTATTTGTTGTGTTGTCGGTTGTGTAAAGGCCGGTTTACTTGTCACTGGAGATGTCTTGTATAAGTTTACATAAGCTGTAATTATTCCCAGGTGCACACGAGAACGAGTCTGAGGTCAGTCTTTACAGTGTTTGCATTACACTTGGTTGTCATCATTTGGTATTTACATTTCTACAATTCCAACGGCAAATATATATTCCTATCCCGTGTCTACTCCACTGGGTTCTATGAATTCCGCTTGCACACAATTGAATATAATGTATGGTCGATATATATGTAGATATAAACACCACAAATTTAAATGAAATATTTACACTGTATGTGCAAGCCTAGCGTTTATTGGATTATTGTTAGTACTAGTTTTGGTTTAATTACATGCCTTAAGCGCGAGCGCGAAGATATACTCTAGTATCACCTTAAACTCAAAATCCCAGTACTTTGTCACATTATATCGTACCTGACAGTCATAATGCTAGTATAAATGATTTTTAAATCAATTTAAAAGTTTTTTTTTTTTTTTTTTTTACTAAATCGATTAATTGTTATTTTTACATAAAAAGTACTTTGAATGACTTAATTGTAATTAATTGTTCTCAACGGGCAATTACA
>JZSA01003087.1:0-21499 GCA_000956155.1 Cotesia vestalis
GTGATCGTTTGTCCGCCGGAGACTGTCTACTTGCTTATATGAGATACTAATCCTTATGATTACTCTTTAAACTTTATACATTTATTTATAACCGGAGTTTGTTAAAAATAATTGCTTTTATGTCAGCTTATTACTTTTTACAGTCTCACTGCTAAATTATCTGTGTAAAATCAAATAAAATTATCGGCCATTAGATTGAGAATGAGTCATCACTTTTGAAAAAAAATTTAGAGGTATATAATTGAGGAACGATATGTTTAAACAGGAACGCTAGCAATGTTGTCAATTTAAAGAACAATGTAGAAAAATTTTTTTTTCAAAAAGTTACTTTTTTGGCATTGAAATGTACATAACCCTTCAATTAAATAAATAATCAATTGGATAACTAATTTAATAAATAAATTCTATCGAATTTTATTTCTATCGATTTATTAATCAAAATAGGAACAATCTCTGATCAACATGAAGGAATTTCCGAGTTAGCAAATCATAAAAATTGTTTATCACCAACCTGATCATTAAAACTTACTTGTATCGACCTAAATATTCGAAATCCCTATGACAACACTAAATGTGAATTATTGATGAGAACAAACATTATTATCGCAATTAAAAGCTATAAGTGTCAAAAAAATCAACGTAGCTATTGAAATATTCAACGAAAATTTAATATCATTGAAATTGAAGGATTCCATGAGAAATACCTTTGATTGTCAAAAAATTACCATTCATTCCACTAGTTCAATAAACCCTGATCATTTATTTACTCATCGTACAATAAACTATCACACATCGCATATAAAAATGTTAACTGCAACTATTTTCATTCACTTAAACATCATTACACTCCTGCAATTGCTATTTGATACGTACATCTTCACATGGATAGCAGTTTTACTTAGTTTCTACCGTGAAAACGTTTACATAAAGGACTGTCTGGCTCACTCACGGATGTCTATCTCATATCCATAAAGTATACCACTACATACCATATGCCACATGACAACAAAACAACGAAGAGTACCAAGAAGCAGACGTGAAATTTCATTGGGAATAGCAGCGGATGAGTTTAATCTCTGTTGCATACGGAAACTGGTGTCCCGCGATTAGATGCGTACGTTCATGTCGCGAACACCGTCTGCGTTTATCGGATTGTTTCCAGTAAACTCAATTCAACACTCAACTCACGAGTAGTCTAGATGGCAAGTAAAGTGGATTATCGCATTAATATACTAACTTATAACAACTGGAACTGGAGTTGCATGTGTAAAATGTCGGAAATATATAGTTATAGTTATATGTATGGATTAATAAATTGTGCACGTTGGTAGCTTGTATAGAGGTGGGACATGTTTCGATCGCAAATACAAATTTTCCAACCCCTTGAGCCTTTAAGAGTAAACTTCTAGTCACATTTCTCTCGAAGTTGTGCTAACGTAGTTTCCTGGTTTACTCAAGTGTAGAATACGTCTGGTTAATTTACACCGTTGAATTTTATATGTATATGAATATATGCATTTAGATTAAATAGGTGAATGTGGATTAATATTTGTGTGTGTGTGTGTGTGTGTATGTGTGTTCAAATGTAGAGAAACTAGCTAGTACAAAATACAAAATGACCACATTACACAAACTAGAAACACGACTGGTGTATAACGTATAACCGACGCTCGTAAAGGGTGATGGAGCTGAGCTCATCAGCATCACTATAACCATCAACGATTAAACCTGTTCATGTGTGTATTAAGCTCGTGATGTGACTGACAATTGCCTGGGTAGAGTAACAATTACATTTGAATATTTAAAAGTTTATTAAATAAAATTTAATAATTTATTACCACGATACAAAAATCTATTCACGGTTGATAAGCATACGCACAATGCTGTTACGAACTGGAAAAAAGCTTTAATAAATTTACTTAATTAACGTTGTTATTGTATCATTTTATTGGCCTTTTTGGTGAGAAAATTTTTATAATTAAATGTTTTGTCAAAGAATGCGGAATTCAACTGTTGGTTTTTGCTGTTTTAAAAATTCATTTGCTTGCTGGTTTTTGAAGCAATTAACGTAATGTGGACATTAATTAATGTTATGTTTAAATTTTTGAATAATTACATTTTTTAATCATTAAATCCAACTTTTGAATCACCAATAAAATATTCGACAAGGGATAGAAAAAAATTAAAGATACGAATTTTTTTAATTCCAGTTAATTTTATGAATCTAATATAATTTGCATACGTCTAAAATTTAAAAAATTTTTTTATGTTTTGAAAAACGACAATGCTTAATTATTGTCTATGAAATAGTTTCTGCGAGTATTTCAAAATCATAATAATAATTTGAATAATAGTCATAAAATTAGTAATAAATTAAGTTTATTAACAGTAAGGACATAATTCATGAAATTAAATTAACATTAGCGTTATCAATAGATTAAACACCCTGAGGAATAACTTCAGTGTCTCATCGGAGTACAATAACATCTGTTCTTAATATTTAATTAATATACTAATTAATGTTAGCAATAATGATAGTAAATGACTATTTAATCAAATCATGAGTTATTTATCGATTAATACGAAGATAAAAAAAATTGAATAAAAAATGTGGAATCGATATTTTAATTAGCAAGTAATCGATGAAAGTTTAATTAATAAACCGAAATTTTTCTCGGAGGTGCACTGAAGTTTGTAATTAAGTTAAAATTTTAATGTAGAGGTCTAATTTACTATTAAACACTATGTCAATGTTCCTGTCGATAAAATAATAATTAATTGAAAAAGGTAAAGCTAAAGGCCTAGTTATAACATAAATGCCAATATCAGCTTACTTAAGCGTTCGATGCATAATAGAATGTATCGTCAAACAAGGATACTAAATAATGGTGTATATAATGTACAAGACTAGCTAGTATCACCCAAGGGTAACTTTAAAGGGATAAACGTATCATATACGTATACAGAGGATGTAAACTTCCTAACGTAGAATACCGGGCTAATTTGTGATAGCTTGAAGCTCGCTATTTATAATTTACCTTCTTCGGTAAAACTTTTTGCCTAATTACATGTTACTAAATTTAATAGATGAAATGTTGATGTTCAATTTCATTATTATTATTGTAAATGTTGTTTAAGCGATGAAAAATGTTCTCGTGTAAAGTTTTGACGTATTGTAAAGATGCAAATTAGCCGGGTACAGAGCATTCGCTAACAATGTTACGGTTAAAATGATATGAAGAAGGGTGTAGATATGAGCTTGATATAATATATGCTATATACTGTACTGAAGTAGATGGTATGGAGAAGTGGGTGCAAACAAACCCTGGTATATTACATCCACGTCATGTTTGTGTGTGCTTGTAGCAGTACGCTCGCTCATGGAACGGGTTAGGTGCTTACACTTTCGGAGCATCTGCTGCTGTCGACACATTACGAGTCTTCTTGTTCGATATAGATATATCACTGACAAATTAATGTGTGAATACATTTGTCATACGTCTTTACCTATTACTTAGAACACTCATAGCCACTGATTTTTGATTACTGAGATTTAATGCGAGTTTGTCAAATACATTTGTGAGTCCATTCACATTCATTTATAAAAGCTAAATATTTATTTTACACGAAAAAGAATATTTCTTTATTTGTGTGAAGAGAAATTAGAATTCCACTTGTGTTAGTAATTAGATAATTTTTCATATGATAATCATGACAACTATCCTGAAAAAAAAAAAAACATCTTGAAGCCAGAGTGAAATTATCAAAGAAATATTTTCATTGAGTCGATCAATTTTCTTTTATTTTCAAAGCAATTTAAACTTATACAAAACGACTTCAATCTAAAAATCATTTCCAACGCAAGAATGATTTCTTCAATAGAACAAAGATCAGTGTTTTCGAAAATTCGATTGATTAGAAAAAAATAACCCCTGAAGATAAGAGCGAAAAAGTTTTATTAGTTTTATAATAAAAAGAATTTATAAAGTCAATAGTGAAGTGTTTTTTCATCTAATTCCCGTTCGCGATTTTCAAATGTTTTCCAACGTCGAAAAATTCACGTTAAATGTCAAGATGTCGGGAGAAGAATTACCTACCATCAAGTGTGAGACTTGTCTTAACTTTTTATTTTCATTATTTTTATTTGTTTTCCGTTTGTTCACTCTCCGTACCGTGTATGCCAAGATCCGAAAGAACGAATGGAAAAGCGTAAGGGGTCTTACGGATCACGCGCAAGACATACTCCAGATTTCAATTTCCAAACTAATAAGAAATTCTTCTACGACTATTTCTCAGGCTTACTAAAATTGTGTGCACCTTTTCTTCTCCTTTGCGCCATCTCATTCTTTTCACATGTACCTATACATTATACATATTTGTATGTGTACTTCATCTCTATCTTCTATCAAACAAATTTGTCGTTTTCAACCCACACCGCCGTTATCTTTAGCTCTTTAGTTCCGTTTCTCTAACGTTTAGTTTCCGCTAAAAAGCAGCTATTCTAACAAACAAACAACCCCCATAACCACCACTCCCAACATCAGCGTTCGGCGTGTATCCATCGCTATTTTCAGTATCGCAAAGACGCCTTTTCTCTATTCTTCGCTCCTCTTCGTCTTCGTCCCAGTATTCATCTTGCTTTTCACTACCACCAAAACCAACTTATCTTTCCTCTTCACTATCAGAAACTTGGAATCTCGAGCTCGACTCATTTGTTCAACAAAGTTTCGCTGCCAAGAGATATCACTTGGTGTTATAGCAATCCGATTTTCCGTACATCAACTTCCTTTATCAAATCAGCCACTTTATTTCTCAATAATTTTCACTGCCATTTCTGATACTTTCTCCGCCAAATAAAGCGATTCATTAATAATAATTCAATATACTTTTATCGAAATAAAATAAACAAAAATGGTTTCTTTGATCATAACTTTATCAATATCATTGATGGATTCCGTCTGGTAAATCAAAAAGCAAAAACTCGACAGTCACCGGGCATCCGGCGGTCTTTTGTGGTTTACTTTGAGCAGGAAATTAATCGGATTGGTGCTTCTCCATTTCTTCATTGGTTTTTTTCATTATGACTATTTTTTAAAACTCTTTTTCCTTCGGCAGACACGACATCCATCGCTAAATAAAAAACTCCCAAAGGATAGTAGGATTATCTTCCCAGGATGGAAGATTGGAGAGTCTTTACTTACACCACCACACTGACACCAAAGTCAGTGATTCTCTATGTCTGATCGGATCACAGTCACTCTACTCGATCTTCAACCATTTCAAATCTACTTTTTTACTTCCGATCTTTTGTTCATGACTATCTATCTTCTGAAAAAACTTTCTAAATGATAATGCTGCGTCCATCAAACCAAGTGCTTTTACATATAATTGAGTTACGAATAAAAGTTGTTGAAGGATTGGAAAAAATTATCGAAGACTTTAAGTTAAATAAAATTCAAGTATTTCAAGCTTAGAATTTTTCATTCATGAACTTTTTTAATTTTAGATCAAAAATAACTTTTGATCTGTCTCCTCTGTAAAACACTAAAAAACTATCGATCTAAGCATCATAAAAAATTTGTGAACCCACAAATGAAGATAAAAACTTTTCTAATAACACAAACATTTCTTTCACCTTCATCGCCCAACTTAATTATCAAAATCCGTTAATAATGTACATACTATTAATAAACGAAAATACAACGTTACACTAGAGTAATTCCAACTAATTCGATACTAATTCTAATTAGCTAGACTTTAGACTTCCTGAAGCTTCATCTGCCTAACAACCTCTGCCCTCGGCTTAACCTCATACCATTTTGAAATTCACGTCGAATTTGCGCTACTTCCTCTTCTGTCCTTTGCTACCTCAGAGCTTTCTCTCCACTACTGCAGCTGAACAACAAGGACTATACCGAATAAGAAGATGACGTTATAAGACGGTCGGGTAGAGAAGAGGCAACCGAGGCAAACTCGTCTCTGGGAAACGGATATGAAGACGGAATTCGAATAACATGTTTACTCAAGGGTGTACACTACCATCATCACTAATGGTCTCTTAGCCTATCTCGCAACTGAATCCCATTCATCTCCTCTTCGCAATCTTCGCGAATGCCGGATTATAATTTCGTTTTGTTATTTCTCTCTCCCTCTCACTCTCTTTCTCTCTCTTTTTGGCTTTGCATCTAAATAGATACTCCCAGTTACAGTTAGTCACTCAGTCTGCGGCTTCGAATCTAATTAATGACTTGTTATTAAATATTAGATTTAATCATACATCGTTCCTCAAAATGCTCAGATTGAAAAAGAATTCATTAAATGCATTTTTACCAAAAAATGTATTAAATTTCTATTCTTCGCTCCTCTTCGTCTTCGTCCCAGTATTCATCTTGCTTTTCACTACCACCAAAACCAACTTATCTTTCCTCTTCACTATCAGAAACTTGGAATCTCGAGCTCGACTCATTTGTTCAACAAAGTTTCGCTGCCAAGAGATATCACTTGGTGTTATAGCAATCCGATTTTCCGTACATCAACTTCCTTTATCAAATCAGCCACTTTATTTCTCAATAATTTTCACTGCCATATCTGATACTTTCTCCGCCAAATAAAGCGATTCATTAATAATAATTCAATATACTTTTATCGAAATAAAATAAACAAAAATGGTTTCTTTGATCATAACTTTATCAATATCACTGATGGATTCCGTCTGGTAAATCAAAAAGCAAAAACTCGACAGTCACCGGGCATCCGGCGGTCTTTTGTGGTTTACTTTGAGCAGGAAATTAATCGGATTGGTGCTTCTCCATTTCTTCATTGGTTTTTTTCATTATGACTATTTTTTAAAACTCTTTTTCCTTCGGCAGACACGACATCCATCGCTAAATAAAAAACTCCCAAAGGATAGTAGGATTATCTTCCCAGGATGGAAGATTGGAGAGTCTTTACTTACACCACCACACTGACACCAAAGTCAGTGATTCTCTATGTCTGATCGGATCACAGTCACTCTACTCGATCTTCAACCATTTCAAATCTACTTTTTTACTTCCGATCTTTTGTTCATGACTATCTATCTTCTGAAAAAACTTTCTAAATGATAATGCTGCGTCCATCAAACCAAGTGCTTTTACATATAATTGAGTTACGAATAAAAGTTGTTGAAGGATTGGAAAAAATTATCGAAGACTTTAAGTTAAATAAAATTCAAGTATTTAAAGCTTAGAATTTTCCATTCAAGAAATTTTTTAATTTTAGATCAAAAATAACTTTTGATCTGTCTCCTCTGTAAAACACTAAAAAACTATCGATCTAAGCATCATAAAAAATTTGTGAACCCACAAATGAAGATAAAAACTTTTCTAATAACACAAACATTTCTTTCACCTTCATCGCCCAACTTAATTATCAAAATCCGTTAATAATGTACATACTATTAATAAACGAAAATACAGCGTTACACTAGAGTAATTCCAACTAATTCGATACTAATTCTAATTAGCTAGACTTTAGACTTCCTGAAGCTTCATCTGCCTAACAACCTCTGCCCTCGGCTTAACCTCATACCATTTTGAAATTCACGTCGAATTTGCGCTACTTCCTCTTCTGTCCTTTGCTACCTCAGAGCTTTCTCTCCACTACTGCAGCTGAACAACAAGGACTATACCGAATAGGAAGATGACGTTATAAGACGGTCGGGTAGAGAAGAGGCAACCGAGGCAAACTCGTCTCTGGGAAACGGATATGAAGACGGAATTCGAATAACATGTTTACTCAAGGGTGTACACTACCATCATCACTAATGGTCTCTTAGCCTATCTCGCAACTGAATCCCATTCATCTCCTCTTCGCAATCTTCGCGAATGCCGGATTATAATTTCGTTTTGTTATTTCTCTCTCCCTCTCACTCTCTTTCTCTCTCTTTTTGGCTTTGCATCTAAATAGATACTCCCAGTTACAGTTAGTCACTCAGTCTGCGGCTTCGAATCTAATTAATGACTTGTTATTAAATATTAGATTTAATCATACATCGTTCCTCAAAATGCTCAGATTGAAAACGAATTCATTAAATGTATTTTTACCAAAAAATGTATTAAATTTATACAGAAGATCAAAATGAAAATGAGGAACGAAACAAAAACCAAAATAAAGAGAAATTAAACTTATTTGTAGCGTAAATTAATTCAAAAGCAATCGTATTGATGATTATATACGGTATCTATAATAATGTTTTCTTCAAAAGTTGTTAGTGTTTGCAAATCCAAGTAATGTTTGTACACAGATAAAATTTATAACCTGCATAACTTAAATTTAACAAAGTTTAATCTTTAGATAGACTTTTAAGTGCATTGGCAATTATACTAAATGCATCTTAATTCTCGATTTTCCAGTGACGCCTTTAAATAAACGACCTCCGTTAAACTAGTACTTGTTAATTAATTAATGTGTTTACACTCCTATCGTCCGAGTTGGAATCCTTGAGAATAATTTCGAACTAGTTTTTCTCTGTCTTTGTTTTAAGACTCTAATTCCGAGTTATTTTCATACCGAATTACTCTAATCCGCCGGAGAGTAAAATAATAAATATTAGATAAAGGTTTTTAACTTTCGATTACGAAAAAAAAATTTCAAACTATCTCGATAAAATTAACACATCTTCACTTTATTTACAATTACATTTTCTCAACGAAATGAGTACTAAATAAGCTTTAATAAAGTCGAGTGAACTAAACTTTTCTTTTATCATTATTATATTTAAATCAAAATGACATTTAGATTTATATTTGAGCATAATTTCGATGCAAAATGAATGAGTAAATAAAAAGCACTTTTAATCGTGAGATCAAAGGTGGAAAAGATTATACTACAGAAAATATAAATGTCAAACATTCCAAAACATAAGTTGTCATAAAGTTTACTTCTAATTAACAGAGTGCTCTGGTTTTACTTATTAAAATAATAATAAATCTCCGCGGTTATTTATTTTATATTAAAACTCTTACTTATAAAGCATTATATAATAATAATACGATAATAATAATAAGTTTTGTTATATTTAAAAGTCTTCACATTTTCAAACACGAGAAAAGCAAATCCACGCTTTCTAAATATAACTTTACTCAATTAATGTTTAATGTTTTATGTTAAAATTAGTTATTTGATTAGAAGTAAAGAAATTGAAGTTGTAAGTTTTCATTCATAATTTCAAGTTGTGAGTTAACTGTTTAAATTAATGTGATTAGAAATGTAATTTTGGGGAATAGGATACAATAATTAAACTTCTGGGGTAGTAGAGAACCCCTAGAGGTCAAACAGTTTCACTTCCAAACCATTTGGTTCGAAGAGGACAATCTCGTTACAGCAGCTATGACGCGTGATGGAAACTACCCTCTAAATGTTCGTCCAACATTTCGCGAGTCGCGTAATAGTTCTGCCGCAAAGGGACCCAGGATATATAGAGATACGATCAAAGAGAACCGCTCACAAATTGGCTCTTCATTCTTGCTGGTCTTATATGTACATAGCTATTATATGGCTTATTGAACGTAAAACTTCAATAAATGCAACAAATTTCCAAGTATAATTTTGCTGTAATTTATAGACCGAGTAGTTATAAAGTTTCGGGAGTTATTTTCATATGTGATTTCGATGAATTTCCTGGATTTATGAACAATTTTTTGTTTTAGTTTGAAATTAGTGAAGATTAATATGAAAAGTTGTTGAAAACATGTGAATTTCTATTCGAATTACCGAAAACATATTAGTATAAAATAAAAAAAAACTCAAGTAACATTTGCTCTGAAATGATCAAAACTTGGCAAATTCTACAGCGGAGTATAAAAAAAGCTATAATAAATTTTAGTAAATGATAAAAAAAAATTTTTCTTCTTAAATCTTTTAGTCTAATTAGAATAATATTTTGTTTATCTATGAACCAAATTCAGCAAAAATATTGAAAGAATAAAATTTATTTCAAAATTTCAGTCTAAATTACCAATCAAAAGTATTTCAACTCTTATAATTCAATTCTTTCGTAACTATTTCTCACCTTAGACTTAACTCATCGGATAATTAATTTTTTTTCTGCAAACTCAGTTTGAAAATTACTCATACTAACATTATTTTTAATTAAACTATTTTGTTTGGTTAATAATACTCAATAATTACTTTCTTGGATTAATTATCCTAAATCAATTGTATCAAAAGCACCAAAATTTATTGTAATACAATGATGTTGAATTATAAACACAAAGCAAATCAACTTGACAATCACAATTACCACAATTTCAAACAATTTTTATCTTCAATCATTCTAAAATTTCCCCCATATCAACATTGCGGCTACTTTGATAAATATTTGCGAGGTCAAAAAAGTGCAAAAATTAACTAAATTTGCAATTGAAATCGGTAAATTAATTAATGATTGAACTTGCAGTGTTGACGCTCGTAAAATTTAATATATTAAGGTAGATAAGCGTGATGGGAGCTTTCTAGCGTACCACCCAACACGATGTTTGACACATTGCATGGAATAAAGTATAGAAAATAATTAAAAATCGGCTACTAATTTTCGAGTTTAATTACATCGCTTGGATTCAGCTACCGCGGTTTTATTAATTATCGTTTATGTAAATTTAATTAATTAGTTCAGTCATTTAATTTATTCATTCATTCATTCAGTCGAAAGTGTACACTCGAGACATTAAATTAATAACTCTTTCAAAATGATACAGCATTTATAAATTTATTTATAAAAGTACCAGTCAAACTTTTCATTTAATTATTTAATTAGTGATATTTAAAAAGTTTGTATTATAAATAATAATAACAACTTTCAACAGTTTGTAGTTTTGTGCAGCAGTAAGCGTGTAAATGTAAGTTAAATTTTGTTTTGAGGATTGCAATGAGAGCTTATTAATTTTTTTCCGTTTAACTTGGCAAAAGTTGTCTGACGAGTTGATTACTAAGTCAGCGGACTGGACCGCTGGGGTTCTTTATTGCTTTTTCACTGTCTGCGTCTACGTCTCTGCACTTGCGTTCATCATTCTCATCTCGGTCTTTTTCCAACGTTATATTACCTTCGCTAAAATTTAGCAGCTTCTGGCTCAAGTAGAAAGTATCCGCAGCGAAAAGCTTTAAGTCCAGATGCTTCTATCCTATTCGGTAAAAGTTTAGCTTCTCCTGAGAGTCATTTTTACTTGCCACTGCTCTGACCATAGACGGGGTAAGGGGGATCGCTCACGTGTGCCCTGCCCAGACGAATTAGGCAGCAGTTCGTAAAAAAGCAGTCAGAAAGCTCGGTTAAAAGAAGAGAGAAGATTTAACGAGAGTAATGTTTACTTTACATCAGCGTAAGTTACAATTTCTCGTGGTGAACTTTTTTTACCGTAGAGAGAAAATAAAAAAACGTTTCATTTTAACTTCGGTCAAACAAATCAAACGAAACTTTTATAATTTTTACACTCTTTTTGGTTTTATTGCGTAAAGCTTTTTGAAACTCGTTTTAGGTTCGTAAAAAGTTGATTGCAATAATTGCGTTGGAAAAAATTTCATTGTAACTTTAGATTTTGTTTATTTTTAACTTGTTTATAAATAGTTTTATATGTTAGATTAATTGAATTTTTCTCTTATGCTAAACTTTCTTTCTACCCAAGTCAATAAATTTGCTTGTGATACAGTTATTGGCCTCTGGCTGTTTGATCTCAATAAAGTAAAATAAATGAATGCAAACAATAATATTGATATTTGAATCGAACAATAAATATCTTCAATCGTTCCTTTGAATTGAAAATTATAATTTATTGAAATAAAGTTTGATATAAATAACCTACACGAAAAAGAAAAATAGTCGATTCAACAAAAACATTCTTTACAATAACAAAATTATTTTGAAGACGACCGGTTGTCTTGATTTGAGAATTTATTGTCTTCTTATCGAAGATGAATCTAATGTTTAAGGATGAAAATTTAATATTTACTTAGTATCAATAAATCTATTTTTTTTTTTTTTTTTTTCAAAAAATATTTAGTAAAAGTTAAAAAAACAATTATTTATAATGAACAAATGAATAATTTGTTTCCAAATAAATTTTACTCAAATGTAATTATATATCTAATAGAACCTAACTACACCCAGGCAGAAATCAAAATAAGATTAAAAGTTTTATCCCGAAAATGTTTATGTGATTCATTATCTACAACTGAGTAGATCCCGGATGGAAATCTAATGTAAGTTTATTTGTTCATTCCAACTTCGATCTAAGTCCATTAACTCTGCGTAAGCTTAGAGTAAGTTCAATATTTGACTGGAGGATTTCGAGAGTAAATTTAATATGTACCAAAATAGAGTATAATCGATTAAGTACATGAAATATCAAAAGCTTAGAGAAGAATTCTAGTGTCTAAAAGAGATTTTATATTTGAGAATTTTTTTATAAAAAAAAAATTCAGTGGAATAAAAAATAAATTGAAACCTCTGTAAAGGGTGAGCTTGTCAATTTTTCGATACTTGAGTACTCAAATTGTTTGCTGATCGAGTGTCGAATCCGAGAGACTGAGGAATAAAAAAAAAATAAAATAGATAAGAGAAGAAGTGAAAAAAGTATGAAATGGCGTACAGCATCTGGTAGAAGTGATGCAAGTCAACGGTTCGTCGCCCACCCACCAGATTGGACTCACACGTGTGACAGAGGATACTGAAGAGACTCCAATAGGCGGAAAGTTGCCGCTGAACCCGAGGCTCCTAGCTCTGCATCAATATGGAAATGATGTGCCTTGTGGTAAACGTGATTCCGAGTCGATGCCTTGAGAAACTTGCTCTGAGATAGCTGAATAGATACCGTATATATGTGTATACACATCACCAACTATATAAATACATATATGTATAAATATATATAGATATAGGTACAGATAGAGGATGGTATACATTGACACGGGATCATATACCTGTCGGTAGTTTAGATTGGAACTTGCCTTAACTTGGATTCGTCGTTAAATTAATATTGCATGTTCATTTACTTGCATGAGCAATAATGCGCTTGCGCGCATAAATTCGGATTGAATTTACGCTATATATATACTACACCATTATTCCAAAGTTTTGCTATTAGCAATATTCAATAAAATAATTTATATTGTCAATTTAACCTGAAATTTATTTTGTGAGATTTGATTTTAGTAAATTTCATAGACATTTAACCATTGCATTTGTCTTTAAGCCGTAACTTTCGGAAAATTTTGCTATTTTTCGAGTACGTTAATAAAATTCAACACGTTTATTCTTCTTTCTAAAGTCAAGTTCAGAAATCACAATAATTCAAAATTTTCAAAAAATTCAAACTGTCACATTTTTATTGATCTTCATATAACTTTTGAACGTGATGCCTGATCGAATTTCTGTAAATTGCATTTGAAACACTATTAAATAAGCTTCATTTTCCAAAATTACTTTTTTTTCTTTTATTATTTTATGAACTATAATTTATTATAAAAATTTAAATTTATAATTTCTCAAACAGATAATTTTTATAACTTTGTAGAAAAATTTTTTTTCAATTTAAGGCGTTGAAACATAAATTTTTTAACTTTCTTAACTTAATAATTCAGAAAATCATTTATCGAAGGTAAATTGCAGTGCAATTAAATTTCCAAAGAGTTAAACTTGGAAACTTAGAGCTCAATCGATCGGAACTAATTCACAAGAATTCATAAAAATATAAATCTCATTTACCAAAGTTTGACAATAAAAAAAAAAATATTCACGGAATAGAAAGAGATTAAAATAAATGGATATTTATAAATTGAATTATAGAGATAATAAATAGCGCTAAAGCAATTGGAACTTATGTAACTGACACCGGAATAATTTGTATATTAATGACATGGAAATAAAGTTTAGCCATGAATTGAAATTTTCTGTGGTGTTAATTCAGATGCTACAATGGCATCGAATTCGTTAGTTCGTGGCGTGTCTGGACGACAAAGGGAAATGCAGAGGTAGTTTTGGAGGCTAAGAGAACTAGTATAGACTGCATAGTATTCTACAGTACAGAGACTTTGTGTGATCTTAAACTCAGCGTGTTAAGTTTTGATCTGGTCGAGATAGTTTTGGATACAAGTTTCCGCACTGCACAGACCAAGAGAACACCAAACAGATTGCTCGGTGCCAGGTTTCCCAGCACGTAGGAAGTAATTACTCGGCAGTAGTCGGTATACTGTTCTCTCACACCCCATCGGCCATCTCTCTGTGACTTTCTCAAGTCAACCTTAACAGCAAAGATACACTGAATGTTTATCTTAATCATCAAAGGACAACATGTCCTACACAACTTTTGGTCAAAGTTTGATTTTCTTTGCTGTAAACTATTATAAAAAGACTTGTAAAGTAGCTCCTGCTAAACAACAAATAATAATAATTATTATTATTATAACTAATTTCCACTTCCAATTTAAATGAAATTTTTCATAAAGTATACAGATTAATCGGGATTATTCAAGATAACTTGTGAAAATTTTGTATTATAACATATTATAATAATCAAGCTATAAATTATTTAAAAAATTATTAATCAAATAAAAAATAACTGTTTAAGGTACGCATATTTAAATTTATGGCATAAACTTTTTAAATTTTGTAATGTAAAAAAAAAAAAAAAAAAAAAAAAAAAAAATGATGAGTTGATAAATTTATATTGAGCCCGAGGGTAATGTATTTATTGAAAATATTGAGCGGACACGACAGATGCCGGTATAATAAGAAAAAGCGAAAAGTTTTCGTTAGAAATCACGTTTTCGCTGTAAATTAATTCAATTTTTTCAGTCATAACTTTAATAAAAACATAAATAAAGTACAAGTTATTTCGGGTAATATTAAATATTTTATATTACGTATTGACTAGACCCAGACCACAACTAGTGAATATGTGGAAAGAAACCAAGCACGATTACATTACAAGCTTTAGTACCGACGCATATATTCTACTAATTAGATTTATCCGAGTAATAATCCTGCAGTCGAAGAAATATATAACTTCCGTTAATTACGAGTTTAGCTCCAGGTACTGTTACACAACACGTAGAAAATTTCTATAAATAGAATTATCGTAACAATATTGTTGGGAGATCAAAAAATATTTTTAATACTTCATCGATTCAATCTTTTATTATATTTTCTAAAATATCATATTGATTTCAGATGAATCTCAAAATTATGAAATTTTATTGAAAACATTTAAAATATTTTTAAGAACTGATTCGAGTAGGTCAGCTTCAAAAATATTGAAGAAATTTGAAAGTTTTTAAAAAAAAAACTTTCAAACAAAAAATATTCAGAAATCTTTTCCATAAATTAATTAATTTATTTTTCAATTTGCAGCAAAGAAACCGTCTATGAAAAATCACTATCGTGCTCATCAGTTATCAGTGTGGTTAAGACTTGTCCCGGAATTACACCGAGCTGGAATGGAAGACGTTGAGCCAAGACACAATCTTTTTCGTGGTCACGGAGATCCTAATCTGTATGATGGCTCAGTACGTCCTGATCCTCTCAGTAGGATTGGCGAAGAATACAGACGCAGAAATTTAACGACAGAAGTACCAACAACCACTGATTACAGTATCACGACCTGTGTCAGTCTTATCCAGAGCACAAATCTTCAGAATGTTCACAATACCAGCTCGGATACTCTTGCGTCATTAGATGCTGCTGGGTAATTAAATTAAATTGATTATTTACTTCCGTAATAAAGTCGACGATATAATTCCGGTTCGTTTAATTTTCATTCTCATTTATAAATTTTTAACAGGTACGCGGCGTATTCCACAGCTTTAAGTGTAACAATAGCAATAGGGTGTAGCCTATTGATTCTAAACGTCCTAATATTTGCCGGAGTGTATTATCAGCGTGACAAAACACGATTAGAAGTTAAGAGTATGCAGCAACAACAAATGATGAACCAGCAGTGTGGTCCAAGAGGATTTACTGAGCTAAAACAACCGCCGTTACCGCATGCACACTTTGGGGAAGGCGGCCAAGTTGTCGTTGATGTAGAAAATGAAATGTTGAGACGGTAAATATTTTTGGTTTATTTTTTTAATGTTATCATATACTATTATAAAAAAAAAACGAGAATGATTTTTCACTACGATGACTAAAATAAATTTTTATTTGACTAAAACAACTATAATAATTTTGAATATTTTCAGAAACGTTACTAAAGTATCAAATGACTCTGGACTGATGCAACAAGCACAAAGTACCCACACACTGCCACATCATCATCATCATTATCAAAAACAACCGCATTCAGGTCACGCTACTCTACCACGATCGTCAGTTATCCACGATATGGGATTACCACGTGGTGTAGACAGTCTCAATGTTAGATAATTACTATTTATACTTTCATTAATTTATTAAAAAATTCGGTAACTGTTTAGTTTCACAGATTTATAATAATTTTTTGTATGAAAACAACAATTAAAAAAATAATAATTTTCAAAAATATCAACTTTTTTTTTTTTATTAAAAAATGAAATTTTTGAAGTTTATTTTCTTTTTTTAATCATTTTCTTTTCAATGTACTAAGAAAAAAAATTTTTTGATTATATAAAAAAAAATTGCAAATAGCATTTCTATAACTTAAAGTATTGTTGATCGGAAACTGAACAATTACCAAAAAGATATACCTTCAGTACTTAACTAATTAATATCTACCGAATAGTTACAATTTTCCATAATTCAAAAATGTAACTCAAAATTAGACTTCTAATGAATTATTTATTCAATAAAAAAAAGTAACTCAAGCCCTCGAGCTGTAACTTTAATATTAAACATGAATTCGTTGAAATTTTTAGGTGGTTATAAAATTTTTAGATGCTCTAAAATAAAAAAATTCCAATGAAGTTGAATTATCATGAAGATAACTTTACTTTTTACAGAATAAAAAATGAAAAATTGTAAGAAAAAAATTTTCAGAAAAGTGTTGAAGGTTTTGATTTCGTAATAAATGAAAATTTTATTTACGTTGAAAGTAATTAATAATGAAAATTTAAATTATGGTTGCCAGTGTCCACCAAATGGGTCGATCCACTTGACAGTACCGCGAGCACCACCGCCACCGCGAACAAAAAGCCCGCCGGAGAACCAGCCGCTGCTTCAGGGTGGACAAGTCTTAAACCGTACAACCCAAGGGAGCATGACCGAGATGAGAGTGTGATGTATGGACTCCCCTCCGAGGCCAGTCGTCCCGGATGTGCTGACGGCGTCGACCTTGCTATAGAGAGAACTCGTCAAACTCCAGCCTGAATATGAATGTCGTTGAGGGATCCAGTGACTCGATTTTATTTATTAAATTAATTAATAACAAAAAAAAATTAATAAATATGTCCGTCATACATATACATGTTTTTATGTATATACTGATTTAGGATTCATATGTTTATATTTATATATTAATATTAAATAAAACTGAGACTGTCACGGCAATTCCTACGCGACGCTCAACATCTGGTACGATTGTTAGACATCGGAGGGGGGTGTAAGCCACTAATTAATAAATTAAGTATTTAATATAACGAGATGAGTAGGATCTCACATGTTGTGTTTATATTAATAATATGGTGTTTTTAATTAACGTTAAAAGTATTCATTTTTTAAATTATATCACTGCTAAAATATTAATTCATCTGAGCGTGAATCGAATACTTATATATGATTAATATATATACTATAAATATAAATATATAAATAATAAAAATATAAATATAAATATTTAAATTTAAAAATGAACATTAGACTGACTTTTTTCAATATATAAATATGAAGTGAATATATATAAATATAAATTTACGGTATATATATTGTATTATATATTATGAACATTATTAATGTTATTATTATGATTGATTTATTATTTAAAAAAAAAATTCAAATGTTAAAGAATATTATTTACCAGATAATTGTTGATTATTCATTTACTATTTTACATTTTTTTATTTTTTCATCACTGTAAATAGGACACTTTTATATTTAAAAATTTATTGACTCTAGATTTTTTTAATTGAATTTAATTGTTAAAAAATTATTGAATTTTGTTGAAATAATTTTTCTTTTGAATAATTCTTATGAAAAATGACTCAAAAAAAAAAATTAATAAATAAATTTACATGCAAAATCAAATAAGGGAAAAAAATACATACTTGTATACAGAATCTGTATTTAATTTAGTATGTACGATAATTCAATCAAATAAATTCAGTGCATCGCACTTATTAAATTTAAAAAAGTGTAGGTAGAATTTTAAACAAAAATAAATATTTAGATGTTAAAAAATGATATTATAATAATAAAAATATAAAAATATGGCTCAAGGCGACACGATGATCCTTGTATAAATAATTCATAAACGTTAGAAATTCTTTGTAAATAAAACCAAACCGACTCTCATAATAAAAAAAAATTTAACAATAAAAAATAATAATAAAATAAACGTTATACATATAAGACCACCGAACGTTTGCTAAATTCCTCACAAATAAAAAAACAGGACAAAAAATAAAATTACGCATATACCGTATCACTGAGTTAATGTTTTTACACTAAAGTCCAAGCATTATTGCAAGAAAATTTATGACAATTACAGCAGCAGCTACTGTTTAAATTAATATGAAGGAAAAAAAATTAATGAATGATTAAAAAAAGTGAAAATAAAGCAACGAAATCTTAATAAATGTTTAAGACTTAAGAATAATAAAGTGGTTAATCTCGACGACCTATAATAATTACAAACAACACAAGCAATAGGGAGAGGGCTGTGAGGATGGAAAGAACCGAGAGAAACACGAAGTAGCAGAAAAAGATGGGGCGAGCGATCGCGGTGGAAATGAGAAGAAGATGAGGTGAAGTTGTGTATTAAGAGGTGGAAGGAAGTACTTGAGGGTTCGCCACACAACAATGGACATCATTTGCGCGGCATTAAGTCCACGCTTTGCAACATTTGTCCTCGATACAAGCTCCAGATGGTGCTCTCTCGCGCGCGTTACTTCTGCTACAATCTACAACCTGTTTTATTCTCTTGTGGCTAATGACTATTTAAGCTCAAGTTGTTTCTCTCGCTCTAATTTCCTGGCACTTGCAAGTAGTCTTTCAACTACTACATCTATTATTTATATACGTCTATCTATATATATGTATAAAAGAAGAACTTTACTACAACAGAAAGTAGTGTAGTGTTTCTCTTTTATCTTGCCGCTTTATCCTTTTTTTTTTACTTGATTCCTCTACAGTGCGCTTTTTTTTTTTAATTCATTCCATCCTCACTATCAGCCCTCTGCGACAAAGATATTTAATTTAACAATTAGTAACGCTTATTTATAACCTTTTTTATTTAAAACAAAAAATATGTTGATTAAATATAATAATTGTTTTAAATTAAAGACTTAGCTGCAAGCTGTTCGTAAAATGTCATAAATTTTCTTACCGCTAAATCCTGAAGTATTTATTGTAAGAAAGAAAATGAAAGAACTGGTAAAGATGAGAAATAAATAAATAATAAAATATAAAAATAATAATAATAATGAAAAATATATCGAGGTCAAAAGGCGGAGGTGACTTGATCGTTTGATTTTAATTAATGCCATTTGATAAAAAATTATAAAAGTCAAACGAGTAGAAGCACCTTTTATTATTATCGATTGACTTAATAATAATAATAATGTTAATTATTATTATTATTTTTGTTCTTATTATTATTATTATGAAAATAATATTTCTACAGATTTATTTGTAAAGATAAAATATTGAATAATAAATCTCAGTCTATATATATATATATGTAAATGCGCTATTGTAATTGGATGGGTGACTGATTAAAAATAAAAGCAAGAATGTAATATTGAATTACAATAAATATGTAATTTGTATGAATGAGCGCATTAAGTCGTTAATATTATTATATTATAAATTAAATGCCTCGTGACGTCATAGTTCCACTGCCATATAAAAAGTAAAAATAAAAATAAATTAATTTAAAAATTTTATTACATTTTAAAATGGACTTTATGACTATTGTTGCTGATGCCAACGGGCAATTTTACTCATTAAGATAACACTAATACTAATTAATAGCTGTAAGTTATGATAATTATTATAGTTAATAATAGTTGTACATAAAAATATAAATGTTGATGGGTGTGTATCATTTTTATCGTCACTTAGTCCAAGAAATAAAATAGTTAGTGAAATAACAGTGGATTAACAACAAATTAAATGTTATTGATTTATTTTTAACGTGTATGTGTGAATGTGTGAATTGATATCAGGACAATCGGAATGAAAAAATTAAAAAATAATAAGGAAAATATGCTAGAGATATTTGAGGATGTTTAATTAATATGCGAATGAGATGAAAAGAGTGCTTGGTGCTTAGATCTTTTTTATAGAAATTAAAAAACTTCTTAATTATTAAAAATCCGCCTTTTGACATTGATTATTTGTATTAAAATGATAATTATTATTTTTATTATTTTATATGTGAATATTTATAACTACTATAATTGGATATACGATTTTAGCTAAATTTGCACTCTCCGAAAATGTCGTTAATTATGATCTATGACTGAGAGCGAGGCTGCATGTTACGTTTCACGATTTTGTTGTCAAATTGTAAATACATAACGAATAAAATATATATAAAAATATACTTTTTATCTCAAAGTTACTTTTATTCCTTGTTACTCACCGTTGATGCCACAATTCTGTCAATAAGGAGATTGAACCTACCTAGAAAATTAAAAAATGATTTATTAGTTATAATTCAGAGTAATATAAAATGAAAAAATAGTAATACAAACCTTTTAGCTGCTTTGTCGAAAGCTACACCAACTGCCAACCCCATCAATAATTATTAGACACTTCACTAAACACTTTACCTACTTTACACTACTTTTATACTTAAAAAAAAAAAAAAACTACACTTAAAGTAACTTTTTAATTCACAAACTCACTTTAAACTTTAAAATATTACTCACGTAAACTTTTCCACACAAAAAAAAACTTTTACTCAACGACACAAATTATTTTTAAATTATAAAAACCTCAACACTTAACACTGATAACACAGTTGAAATTCATCACATTCACTTTAAAATATTAACTAATGTAACATTTATCAATCACTGATTAAATTTAGAAAAAGAAAAAAAAACAGATTTTTATTTTAAAAACGACACAAATTATTTTTAAATTATAAAAACCTCAACACTTAACACTGATAACACAGTTGAAATTCATCACATTCACTTTAAAATATTAACTAATGTAACATTTATCAATCACTGATTAAATTTAGAAAAAGAAAAAAAAACAGATTTTTATTTTAAAAACGACACAAATTATTTTTAAATTATGAAAAATTTAACACTTAACACTGACAGAACACAGTTAAACTTCATCACATTCACTTTAAAATATTAACTAATGTAACATTTATCAATG
>JZSA01003089.1:0-27624 GCA_000956155.1 Cotesia vestalis
AAAAAAAAAAAACGAATTAGTTTCAACCTTAAAAATTTTTAATTCTTTAAACTGATTTTAAAGTCAGGAAAATTATGATTAATCGCTACAAAAGATGAAATTCACAAAACAAGTTAATAATAATCAAAAAAACGCATGAGTTAGAATTTTTTATCTAAATTGTGGGTTGGACCAACAGTTTATTGTTTAAAAAAATGAACATTGATGTTTTCTTTTATTGTGGTATGAAAACCGACCGACTTTGACCACTAAATTATTATTTATTTAAATAAAACTCCGACAGAACCCATTTTTTTTATTTTTAGCCTAGAGTAGAGCATGCCAACGCTCGGGCTTAAGACATGCAATAATTAATGAGTATTAAATACGACTAACAATAAAATCCTTACCTTAGTTAATCTACTGAGCTGATATAAACGGGTAGCATCAAAAATAAGACAAACATTTTTAATGTCCAAAATTTCTTTAAGATAGTCCGATATTGCCATTTCTAAATCCACGAATCCATACTGATGAGCAAGGCTCAAAATATCCAGGATAGTCTGAAGAAAAGCAAATCAATTATTAATAATTAACAACCAATAATCAATAAAAAAGGTCTTATTTTTATTCCTACAAGATATATAGAACTATAGAGGGAAAAAATAAATACCTCCTCGCGTTGGTTGACGAGAGACAAGTGACCGGTATAAATATACTTGAGAAGCTCCTTGAAAGCTGGAAGAGTCGTTTCTTTCAACTCAATTTCGCTTTGCTCGGATTCACGAAGTCCGCCGTACAGAAGAGCACGGAAATATTGACTGCGGGCAGCCAGAATAAGCCTGTGGCCGTTGAATCTTTGTCCACCGACAATCAGAGTAACGTCACAGTAGTCATCAGACAGGTAAAGACATCCAATGTTTTCAGACAGCTGATTGGTGTGTACAACCTCCCCTGAAGGAGGATTCAAATGATGATGTGAGCTCATTTGCAAGATAAACAACTATTGTATTTAAGATGATGACGATTCTGTAATGGAGTAATAATAATAACAGATTTAATGAGTGATGATCGAGCGAGGCATGTTTAGCTTGACATGTGGATTTGTTTGTGTAATAAATTTTCTCTGACAACTTACGGGTTAGCGATAGCGTGCGAAAAAATTTATTGATGTTTCAAGTGGAAGAATAAAAAAATTTTGAACATGATTTATTGATCGACAGAATTTTATGAATACTTACGGGCAATGTTGTTGTTGTAAATAATCATTCACTGGTATAAATGTTGGTTAAATAATAAAAATATACTATCTTCCGAACGATTAAATGACCACCATGATAAGGTGATATAAACTACGGAATTAAAATCGTCGTGAGCTGACATCTGCTGATAGTTGATGAGAATTGTTTTTTTTGAGTTTCATTTTATCGGCCAAGAGAAGAACTGCGAAACTTCTTATCAACTTGGATATTGGCGCGAGAATTTATAAGTTGAGCAGCATGATATTGAAATTGAGAGACGTGTGATAATTTTTAAATGCAAAAACAGTTTGATTGGTATGTAATTAATCATTTGAAATAATTATTAAAAATTTTTTTAGAATTTTATAGAAATTAAATTGTTTTAAAAAAATTAAATTAAAAAGTTTCACATGTGAAAATTAATAAAAATCACAAGTGAAAATATTTAGAAGCTTTTTTTTATTGTAATTAATTTATTAAAAAAATTTTTTTAATTAACAGCTGACCGCTAATTTCAGTATTATTTAGAAATAAATTTTTAGCGATTTGAACAATTAAATAATTTGCTAAAATGACTTTGTATACCACGGCGAAATTTATTCTGATGGCAATAGATATTAAGCTTTTGTATGAAAAAAAAATTAGTTCAAAATTTATTATCACTTTAAAAAACAAAAAAAAAAAAACGAATTAGTTTCAACCTTAAAAATTTTTAATTCTTTAAACTGATTTTAAAGTCAGGAAAATTATGATTAATCGCTACAAAAGATGAAATTCACAAAACAAGTTAATAATAATCAAAAAAACGCATGAGTTAGAATTTTTTATCTAAATTGTGGGTTGGACCAACAGTTTATTGTTTAAAAAAATGAACATTGATGTTTTCTTTTATTGTGGTATGAAAACCGACCGACTTTGACCACTAAATTATTATTTATTTAAATAAAACTCCGACAGAACCCATTTTTTTTATTTTTAGCCTAGAGTAGAGCATGCCAACGCTCGGGCTTAAGACATGCAATAATTAATGAGTATTAAATACGACTAACAATAAAATCCTTACCTTAGTTAATCTACTGAGCTGATATAAACGGGTAGCATCAAAAATAAGACAAACATTTTTAATGTCCAAAATTTCTTTAAGATAGTCCGATATTGCCATTTCTAAATCCACGAATCCATACTGATGAGCAAGGCTCAAAATATCCAGGATAGTCTGAAGAAAAGCAAATCAATTATTAATAATTAACAACCAATAATCAATAAAAAAGGTCTTATTTTTATTCCTACAAGATATATAGAACTATAGAGGGAAAAAATAAATACCTCCTCGCGTTGGTTGACGAGAGACAAGTGACCGGTATAAATATACTTGAGAAGCTCCTTGAAAGCTGGAAGAGTCGTTTCTTTCAACTCAATTTCGCTTTGCTCGGATTCACGAAGTCCGCCGTACAGAAGAGCACGGAAATATTGACTGCGGGCAGCCAGAATAAGCCTGTGGCCGTTGAATCTTTGTCCACCGACAATCAGAGTAACGTCACAGTAGTCATCAGACAGGTAAAGACATCCAATGTTTTCAGACAGCTGATTGGTGTGTACAACCTCCCCTGAAGGAGGATTCAAATGATGATGTGAGCTCATTTGCAAGATAAACAACTATTGTATTTAAGATGATGACGATTCTGTAATGGAGTAATAATAATAACAGATTTAATGAGTGATGATCGAGCGAGGCATGTTTAGCTTGACATGTGGATTTGTTTGTGTAATAAATTTTCTCTGACAACTTACGGGTTAGCGATAGCGTGCGAAAAAATTTATTGATGTTTCAAGTGGAAGAATAAAAAAATTTTGAACATGATTTATTGATCGACAGAATTTTATGAATACTTACGGGCAATGTTGTGGTTGTAAATAATCATTCACTGGTATAAATGTTGGTTAAATAATAAAAATATACTATCTTCCGAACGATTAAATGACCACCATGATAAGGTGATATAAACTACGGAATTAAAATCGTCGTGAGCTGACATCTGCTGATAGTTGATGAGAATTGTTTTTTTTGAGTTTCATTTTATCGGCCAAGAGAAGAACTGCGAAACTTCTTATCAACTTGGATATTGGCGCGAGAATTTACAAGTTGAGCAGCATGATATTGAAATTGAGAGACGTGTGATAATTTTTAAATGCAAAAACAGTTTGATTGGTATGTAATTAATCATTTGAAATAATTATTAAAAATTTTTTTAGAATTTTATAGAAATTAAATTGTTATAAAAAAATTAAATTAAAAAGTTTCACATGTGAAAATTAATAAAAATCACAAGTGAAAATATTTAGAAGCTTTTTTTTATTGTAATTAATTTATTAAAAAAATTTTTTTAATTAACAGCTGACCGCTAATTTCAGTATTATTTAGAAATAAATTTTTAGCGATTTGAACAATTAAATAATTTGCTAAAATGACTTTGTATACCACGGCGAAATTTATTCTGATGGCAATAGATATTAAGCTGCTTCAAATCATATCAACGTTCTAATCAGCAAATTGTCTAACTCCATTTTAAAAAATCTTCCATTTGTATGAAAAAATAATTAGTTCAAAATTTATTATCACTTTAAAAAACAATTTCATTATTTTGATTTTTAATAGAGCTATAGTATTTTGGTTTGGATCATTTAAATAATTTATAATTGGACTATTGCTAAATCAAAATGTTAAAAAATCACTCTCTAAAAAATAAGGAGTTAGACCAATTGCTAATTAGACCGTCGATATACAAAAATGTCCTTATAATAAAAATATTTTTAAAATAATTAAACAAAGAAATATATTTCAATTTTTATATTTTATTTATCGTCACTTAATTGGTAAGACAATCATACAATAATTCATTTATTTATTTATGACATAAAATTTAAATTTAATCACGCGTTGTCAATACGTTGCATTACATGGTTTTAAAACAAGTTGCATTTATACTTAACTCACGGTCCATGTTCACATAAACTATACATGAGCAATTTAAAATACAAGACACTTTGAAATATGTAAATTAAGTATGTAAAAAGTTAAAGTCGCATATACTTCCAGAAAAAACCGTCTTAAGTATTTTTAAGTATTATCAGTACATAATACATATATATAAATATATATAATGCCGTCATTAGACGGTAAATATTAAGTTTTCATCAAAATTCATGATTCGTTTTTTAAAATGTAGTAAAAAGTGATTGCCATATGTATATTATGCGAAGAAAAAAAAATCTTAATAATTGCAAAAATTCTTATATAAAATTCGAGTTAATTTGAGCTTATTTTAATTAGCACGTAGTCGATATTATTTTTTAATAAAATATATCAGTGTGAATAACGGAGTTTACTAATATCACTGCACTTGCACCGAAAAAAAATAAGTTTAAATTATTCGTATAATAAAAATAAGTACTTTCATTTTATTTATATATATAATTAAAACGGTCTGTATGCTTTTGGATACCGTGTAGGTAAGCTCGTTGTTAAATAACGTGCCCAGTGATCCCAACCAACAGTCCTTGTGATTTCAATAAACTTCTCATCAATATCTCTTACTGGTTTTTCTTCATAGTAACGAGTCAACAGCTTTAGATAACGCCCATAATGTTTATTAATGTGTGCATGCCACAATGATAAAATTAAAACCTGTAAAAGATTAATTTAAAGATAAATAATTAAATCAAGTTTTAAAATAAATTAAATAAGATGATAATTATTATTTACTTTGCTATCCGTTGGCTCGGCATACTTTTGTACATCGTTCCAAATTTGCGTTACTGTAGCCAGATGCATTGCAGCTTCAGTTTCACCGCGTTTTCTCGCATGAATATATAATCGTGCATAAGCACAACCTTTCTTAACAAATGCTTCAATTAAAAGATTCTTTTGTTTGTCCATGGTTGATTTTATCTTCATAGCATCTGGTCGTTGATCGTGTTTCATACCATAAAAAGCAAGTAATTTTTCTTGCTCAATAGCTGTGATTACTTTGTCTGCGACGTCAATCATTTGGTCAGCAAAATTAATGGCACTTTCTGAGAGATCATCGTGAGGAAGAAGACGTCGCGCTTCTGGCGAGTCTAACGATGTCAACATGGCAGTGTGTACTGGTAAATGCTCAGGGTATGATGTTCTTAATTCATTGTACAAAGCTGTTGCATGTTCAGTTGCCTCTGTTTTAGATAGACAAAATAAATATTATTAATTGTTGATAGTTAATAAATTATTGGTCATTTATATCCATAACTCATAACAATAATTAGAACTATGGGAGATAAAACTTGAGATTATTCAAAATAAATACAAATAAAGCCTGCAGAGGCTTATAATTAAAATCAACTGGTAAATCCTTGAATTAATAGAATAAAAAATTAGATTAAGGTAAAAATAAAACAGACAATGGATTAAACATTGATGGAAGAGACATTTTTTTGACATTTAGACTTACTTATTGACGGCGCTAAATAACAAAATAAAGAAAAAATAGTTATTTTAAGTCGTGATATTTATATTCTTTAAATAATAATCTTATGTATATAATTCTGATATTAATTTTAAAAAATTTTAAATGTACAAGTATATATTATTAAACTTACCTAATTTAGCGAGCCATGTACACTTAATATCTCGCAAAGTATCTTGATATTCCTCCCATTTGCTGACCTTTTCATCATCTGGCTTAACTACAGTCGGACTTTTTTTAGCTGGCTCTGAGAGTACGTACTTGAATGTATAACAGTCAACTTTTTTACGTGCATCGTCTTTACAGAAAGTTACTGCTCCTTGTAGGTAAGTTCCCAAGGTAGCAGATTTTGATATTCTTTAAAAAAAAAAAATTTTTTTTAATTATTAAAAGTTGATAGTTTTAATAGTTAATAAACAAATCGCTGGTGCAGTTGGTCATTAATGTAAGCCATGCGTCGTATAAAATAATCTAAATAATTACAATCCGCAGAAGCATCAAAGATGATAACTTTTAGTAGTGTTTTAAGCTATTTGATAAATTTGAAGCATTAAATCAAAAATAGTTTTATACATTTTTTTTTTATATTTCAAATAAAAAACTGGAAAAGAGTTAATCCAGTAGATTTCAAATTCAAATACTTCTATTGACTCACTTGTCTTCATTGCTGCTTTGTCAGAGAAACGATATCAAGAAAAAAAAAAGAGACATAAATGAAATGGGTTCATTTTTGTATTTTGATTTAAACTTATGAAATTACCGTAAATAATAATTTAATAAATCACGAAACTGTTCCGCTATTTTATAACATATATAAAAATATAAAAAAAAAAAAAAAGTACTTACTTGCTTTCATTGTTCATTGGAGCGATATAAACTGGAAGAATATGTCCTGGTGGTACAGTAGCAGCCACCATTTTTTTGCCACCGACAATAGCTTGCGAGTGATTGGCATAAACATCTAAACTAACAGGCGAGCTTAATTTTTGACTTAAAAGTATTGCCATTTCTGTCAATCGTTCTAATAAATCTTTCTTTTCTTGACGGACATGCATTTTTAATGTATAGTCGCCTTTTTCTAATTTTTTAACAGTGTACTGGAAAAAAAAATATATTTATTTATTTATTATTACTAAGATGAAGATGAAGCAAATGAAATTTTTTAGCTGGAGAAATGTTTTAAAAAATTACCTTCCAAGGAAAAGCGTCACCAGAAAAAATAAGATGTTTATTACAGTCATAAAGCATCCACAATTGACTTTCATACTCGCTTTCATAGAGTAAGTCACTGAGATAAGCGGCATTTGGTGTTACCTCAGTAGCTTTGGCAATGTGGAATGTGTACGTCAATTGCAATTCATAAATTTGACGAGCGGGTGGTATAACGTCACGTGCACCAAGTGGTGATATTTTATAATCAGTTGGTCTTAATACCTGAACAATTGATTTTAATGTAACACTCGGTACGATATCCTCATTTCTCAAGCTACTGCGTAATTCCATACGATGGATGCCATCACCAGATTGCATTGTGAGATTGCTATCTACTATATGAATACCGTGAAATTCAATAGAATAATCAACGTGTATTTCACCAAGATTGGCCCAATATTTAGCAATAACAACTTCAACTACAAGACCAGCCTGAACGGCAAATCCCTGGACGGATTCCGATTGTGATGTGACATTTATCATTTTATTAGTAAGAAGCGTGCGACAAGCTAAGCGTGGTTTCAATTGTACTGTCTGAACAGCAAACCTACCAGTCTTTTCTTTGTCTGTGCTTTTTATTTTCAGCACAGCCCAAGTCGCATCTTCAGGCACTAAAATAAAGTGCCTTACAATGGTGTTTGCTTTGAAAAGGACACGTGAGTAATGAAGATCTGGTAAATTCATTGATTTTTGTATTGCCAATGGCTGAACGACAGTAATAGGTATTGAGAATACTGGACCTTTTTCGACATTCTCAACGTCATAGGCACGTATATTTGTCGCATGAACACCTTCTGGTAGTTTAACACCGTCAATACGAACGGTAAAGGCACGTGACATGTGCATTAATTCAAAGTGAGAAGGAAATTGTACCCAAGCAGCGTCGCATACTAGCGATAATCGTAAATTGAAATTTATTTTACGGGTTGCGTCGACATTTTCAGTGTCTAGGAATATAGGTTCAACAGTTATTGCACAATCTTTCGGACGGTCGATTACGCCAGATCTTAAGTGAATACCCTTGGAGTTGTTAACACCACAGTTTATTGCAAATCTGACGTCACGCTCTATTGCTTTGCAGTTGGCGACAAGATTCTCAAACGCCCGTTCAACTTGCAAAAGCCCAGAGCCTTGAGCAAATGAGTCAAGGGTGTCTATGTATAAAGCTGTGTTCTCTAGAGCACGTTTTATACTGTATGGAGAGTAAGGACAGTGCTTATCGTGGAGACCTGAGATTAACAGAGCAACTGCGCCAGCTACGTGAGGACTGGCCATGCTGGTTCCATTCATCAATTGGCTTTTTCTCAGTGTAAAGTTAGGAACACTGGTTATTGCACCTCCTGGAGCGCATAACGTGATACCCGTACCTCCGTCAACCATCGGACCGCGAGACGACCATGTGTAGGGCATACCCGGCATCTTTTCACGCAACGAGTACTCGGCTACCATCATATCCGGCGATACGTAAGCTCCCACGCTGATAATGTTTGTCGAATTAATATCAGGTGGTGCTCCAATGGTACACAAAGCTGGTCCGAAATTACCAGCAGCTGCAACCCATGTTACTCCGTACTTGTCAACTACCTCGTTCATTAAATCAAATATACGCCCGGAATTACTCCAGTGCACCTGTTCGCCATAGCTCATATTTATCACATGAACTTTTATTTTATTTTGCATTATCCAAATCATTGCGCGGACTATAGCTGTTCCAGTTTCCATTGGGTCTATACGGTTATCGCCGACCGTTAAGGATATTATTTGAGCACCCGGTGCTACTCCATTTAGCTCTTTATTATCAGGAAAATTTGCCGCAGCTATTGACGCTACGTGCGTTCCGTGACTTGCTGAAAAATATCGAAATAATTATAAATTATTGGAAAAAAGATGTGTAAATTTTTTTTTTTATCACATTGAAATTTTATTTGTAAAAAAAAAATTAGTTTTAATTTTTTTTTAAGACAACAAAGTTAGCAGTCATTCGATAATTTTTTAATTTTATTTAACAAATAAATTTTTTCTGAAAAATTATATTAGAAAATTGCATTCATAATTTTTTTTTAATTTTTACATGTCATTTTTTTTTTCAGTAAAGAATTTAAATTATCAAATATCTGCTAACTTAATTTCAATTTTTTTCTTACCGCATATTCCTACGATTTCAAGAGTATTGCCTTCATCGTGAATATTCACAGAAATATTCAATTGATCTTGCTGAGTCAAAGGAGCATACTCATGGGTAAGTGAGTATTCACCGAGATGAATTCCTGCCTCCAAATTACCTTCCTCAGATGTATCAATGCACACCCTGTAAAAAATAAATAAATAAGTAACTTTAATATTGGGTAATATTTATTGTAAGATAAAAATAAAAATTTTTACCTCCACTGTTGTCCGTCGTGATAAACGACGCAGTCATATGTTGGACCTGCATCATGATATTTTTTTTCTCCATTTTGCAACACTTCAACTCTTGTTTCCAACTCTTCTTTGACCAACTTATCTTCTATACTCGTTGGATTAGGATGACTCGCCTCAAACTCCTACAGTAATAAAACAATAATTAATATTGTAAAATTTAATAAACTTTTATGCATATAAACAAAATAAGCTTTGAAGATATTTTTTTCAGTAAAATCAATTACACAATCACGACTATCTGACGGCTTTTTTTATTAAACAGCCAATTACAAATATAGTCAGTAGTATTGATGGGAGAAATGATAAAAATACGCTCGGCCTAATTTTATTGCCGGTGGTTAAATGTCCTCACTGGCATATCACACTATCTTTGGATGACTTGGTTTCGTATCCTACTTTTTCACAGTCTAGCTTTTTTCTTATTTTCAATTACAAAGTATATTGTTTCAGTTCACATTGTATTTAATAAATGCATCAACTAAAATTTATTAATTACTCAAAAATAAATAAATTACCTGAAGTTTTCGCGTTGCCTCAGCTAATGCTGACTTATGACCATCATCCCAATATTTTTTCTTACGTTCAGCCGATATTTTTTCACGTAACTTTGTAGGATATAGACGGTAGGCCTCTTTAACACCAATATGGTAATTACCAGTTGGATTTGTCCAATTGAATGGTATCTATAAATCAAAATAATAATAATAATAATATTTATAAAAATAAAATAAGTACTAGCTTGTCAAGTAAGAGTAACAAAATAATTTAAAAATAAAAAAAAATAATTACCTTTAGCTTACGTCCAGTAATACCAGTTATAAAGCCTTCCTCTGATTGTACTACAGTACTTGTATCAACATCTCCGTCACCACTGCAGTCAAAGCGTGCTAAAATTTTCGGTTTTCCATCACTTGTCACCTACAAACCATTAAAAATTAATAACACTGAAGTTGACAGATATTAAAAATTTTTTTGGAGTTTTATAGCAATTAAATTATAAAAAAAAAAATTTAATTAAAAAGTTTCACATGTGAAAATTAATAAAAATTACAAGTGAAAATTTTTAGAAGAATTTTTTTTATTGTAATTAATTTTTTAAAAGTTAGCAGACGTCTGAAAATTTTTGGTTTTTTTTATTAATTAAATTACAACTAAAAAAATATTTTTAAAAAATTGTACTTATAATTTTTCAAGTTTTTTACAGTTGAAATTTTTTTTTTTAATTATTTAATTGAAATTGTTTCAATAAAAAATTTTGAAAATAAATATAATTAAAAATAATTATAATAATTAAATAAAACTAATTGTTTACCTGCAATCCTGGAGCACCAGGATCAATTCCAGAATCAAAAATAGCAATAACGGTACCACGACCATCGTATTCTGGATATTTAATAAGAAATTGATTAACTCCAGTTTCTTTTTTCGGCAAAAGGCCCCATACAGGAAAATTGCAATCTATGACGTCCCCCATTTTTATAAAATTCAAAAGATAAGACAAAATGCCTTTGCCACGATTAAAAAACTTTTACAACAGTGTTTATGTACCGCATAAAAATATCCAGAGAAAAAGTTAAAAAAAAAAAATAAAAATAAAAACGGGATTGAAGGACTCTTTTCAAATAATGACGATGTTGATGATCGGCCTAACACTCACGATGATGTTGCGCTCTCTCTTACTCTCACTTTTATAACTGTTTTATTACGTTAAATACTCTTTTTATATCTTACTTGTATGTATTGTAATTAAAAGAGAATCGTAAGTTAAGTTAAGTTTTATTTAAAGACTCGAGAGGCGCTTATATTCTTCACGAGCAACAATCATCTACACACGATCGCAATGATCTGTCATATTTTTTCTCTCTCGTCTTTCTCTGGTGTCTGTTTGCACCGTTTACACACATATAGTTCCGAGTATTTATATTTTTTATATTTTTTTCTTCACTGTTCTATCGATCGGATTTTAAAAAAATACTTTTATTTCTTCTGTTGTTAACTAGGTGTCATTACTGGCTCAAGCCACAGTCGCCCTCTACTCCAAAATAATCATAACATAAAACATATATTTAGTTGATAATTTTTTTATAAGTAGAATTTTTTTGTAGCACGTTATGTTTGTTATAAAAATAATGTAAGATGTAATTGTCACAACTGTTGTTACTGAAAAGAGTTATATAAAAGTATATTGTAAACAAATATGTATAAATGTATTTATTATTAATTGATTTATAAAATTTTATCGGTTATCATAAAAATAATGTTTAGTGTAATTAATTGGCAATTATTTATATATAAATATATTTAATAATGGTTTTCAATCAACGTAAATTAAAGCTAATTGGATTTGTAGTCTTCTGTATATTATTAGGTAATTATTTAATTTTTATTTATTGTTACTACTTTTTTTTTTAAGTATTTCATTTCTTTTGTTTTGACATTGAAAAATGACATTAAAGTTAGCAGTCATTGGCCAATTTTTAATTTTATTTAAAAAAAAATTATTTTTAAAAAATTGCATTTTTTATTTTTACATTTCAATTTTTTTTTGCCATAATTTATTTGTTATGAAATTTTTAAAATTATTTAATATGTGTTACATTAATTTTTATTATTGAAAAAAAAATCATAATGATACTGAAGTTAGCTGACAACTGTCAATTTTTTTTTTTAAATACTTACAAAAATTTCCACTCATAATTTTTTCTTTATTTTCACATATGGAATTTTTTTTCATAATAATTTAATTGCTAAAAAAATTTCTAATGTCTGTCAACTTTATTGTCCAAAAATATACTATGAAAATTAAGTTAGCCTACATCTAGAAATTTTTAGAATTTTTTTTTTATTAAAAAAAATTCTTACAAAAAAATAAAAAAAAAAATTTCAATTTTAAAAAACATGAAAAACTGATGAAAATTAAGTTAGCTGACATATAAATTTTTTTAGAATTTTTTTTATTAATAAAATTATTACAAAAAAATTGCTCATGTAAAAAATTTGAAAAACTACACGTGCAATTTTAAAAAAAAATTTTTTTATTAGTAAGTAATAAAAAAAAATAAAAATTTTTCGCTGTCGGCTAATTTTAGTATTATAAAAACAATACTGGTTTTTATCTGTTAAATAATTTTCTTTAATTAAATTCTTATTAATATTTAATAATTATTCTTACAGGTTTCGGTTTTTATGAAGGATTTGTCAACATAGAAAATGTATCGTCATTCACTATGCCAAGAAAACAATTACGTGTAAATGACCATGAGTTATACGATAAACAAGTGGGTAATTACGAAGAGAATGAAGTAAATGAAGTTAATAACTTAAATAATAACAATGATGTCCAAGAAATTAAGAGCCGTCTGCATGAGTTAGAAGAAAAGATCCATCAAATGGAATCCAAGACAGATAATCGTGTGCCGAAAATATTCCCAAGTGTTAAATTTTTAAACTACAAAAATAGAAGACGAATATTAGTAACCGGAGGTGCTGGTTTTGTTGGCTCACATTTGGTCGATCGTCTGATGCTCGAAGGACACGAAGTCATTGTAGTGGACAAATTTTTTACTGGGAGAAAACGCAATGTCGAGCATTGGGTAGGCCACGAGAACTTCGAACTGGTTCATCATGATATTGTTAGACCCGTTTATCTTGAGGTAGATGAGATTTATCATCTTGCTAGTCCTGCTAGTCCACCTCATTACATGCATAATCCTGTTAAGACTCTTAAAACTAATACCATTGGGACTATTAATATGCTTGGTACGTTAGATTTTATCTTTTAATTTAAATATTTTTAATTTGCAATTTACATTATTATTCACTCATAAATTTTATTAATCTAATCACCTATAATTATACAATAGGTTTTTAAATGTTTTTTTAATAATTTTTCATTAGATAAATTAAAGGAAACTAGCAACCTTTCAGTCACAATGTGACTGCCGTGACTTTTGAACTATAAATAAGTAAAACTTTGCTTTATTAAATAATGACTTTTATTAAATTGCACCGTACTTTTTTAACTATTGAAGTTAACAAAATTTTGCTTATTCTCTTAATAATAAAGATTATAAATAATAAAAATTTCATGCATTTTTAAAAATACAGTTTGTCATCTCATCGATAAGAGTCTAAAAATAAATATTAATGAAATATTGAACTTACTTATCCTTGAAATTTTCAAACAAAAAATATTTGATTATAAACTCTGAAGCTGTCTTAATATTAATTAAAATTTCTTATTTTTTTTCAGACTTAATTTTATCGCAATTTCTTTTTCAATAATTTCATATTCATACATGTCCTAAAAACTTTTAGTAACAAAAAAAAATTTTGTTGTCGTTTATTATCGATGGACGATTTGTGACCCAATTATTTCAAATCCGTCTCGTGGAATTGTAAATTTTATTCATGATTAAGAGTAAACTTGTAGGTCACACTGAGGGCTATAGACTTTGGCCTATAAATTTTAAAAGATGAGAAACAGGTCATTGAATAATTAATAAAAATTAATTAAAGCCTTCTATAAATTTGTTAATGTATTCAAATATAATCTGGTTGTGTAAGTAATTTATTTAAATTGAATAGCCAAATTAATTATTTCTAGGACTGGCAAAACGAGTTGGTGCTAAAGTACTAATTGCAAGTACGTCTGAAATTTATGGCGACCCGATGGAACATCCGCAATCAGAGACATATTGGGGCCATGTCAATCCAATTGGTATGTTTATTCAGTTGTAGGCTTTTTCTTTTATTACATTGCGAAATTTGATCTTTATACAAATGAGATTATAAATCAAAATTTTAAGGGGGTATTCTAGTCTAGAAGCATGAAATTTCAAGTAATTTAGAAGTGCCGTAAAAAAAGGCAATTAATATTTTTACGATCTATTTTTTTTACAAGTTATTTATTAACATTATAAGAATACAGAAAAAAATTTTAAATTTTAAAAATTAGCCGCTGATCAAGTTGAGGGGTCTCAAAAAATTGGCACGTGACTGTACCCACAATTCCGACCTTCTTAGCAATTAAAAATAAAAAAATAAAAAAGATTATTAATGTAGAGTAATGTCGCTATGATTGGAACTACGGAAAAGTTGAAAAAAATTTTTTCACAAAATAGCGAGTGTCTTGAAAAAAAAAAAAAAAAAAAAAAAAAAAAAAAAAAAAAAAAATATCGAACATATTGAAATGTATATCTAATAAAATAAAATTTTTTTAGGCCCAAGAGCGTGTTATGATGAAGGAAAACGTGTAGCTGAAACTTTGAGTTACGCTTATATGCGACAAGAAAATATTAAAGTACGCGTTGCGAGAATTTTCAATACCTTCGGTCCGCGAATGCACATGAATGACGGGAGAGTTGTGTCAAATTTCATCCTGCAGGCACTCCAAAACGACTCAATAACGATTTATGGTAATGGAGAACAGACCAGGTCATTTCAATATGTTTCGGATTTAGTTGATGGACTTGTAACTCTTATGGCATCTAATTATACTCAGCCGATAAATATTGGAAACCCCGTGGAACATACTATTGAAGGTAATATTTATTTCTGAAGTGAACATTTATTTTATTTAAAGTGACGGTAATTGTTTAACAATTGAAGTTTATTTATTACAGAGTTTGCCATGATTATTAAAGATTTGATTGGTGGAACGAGTAAAATAATCCGACTCGCGGCCGTCGAAGACGATCCGCAGAGGCGTAAACCAGATATATCGCGTGCTAAAAAGTATCTTAACTGGGAACCCAAAGTATCTTTAACAGAAGGTTTAAAAAAAACAATTGCATATTTTGTTAAAGAATTACAAAGAACTAAACATTTACAAAAAGATATGGCGCGTATTCCATTCGTTAATGATCATAATATAGTAGATCAGTTATAAATATTTTATTAATTTATCTGTTTTTATAATAATATATTATTTCTATAAAATAAAAAAGTCAGTGAAAAAAAAAATAAGGTGCTATAATAAGAACTTTTTTTTTTTTTTTTTCCCAGTGATGTGTCGATAGTAGTGTTTGATCAATAATTTTATAAATATAAATGAATATTTTACTGTGATGTAAAAAGATAAATTTACAAACAAAAAAAAAAGAAAACAAGATAATTAAAAAAAAAATTATTTTATTTTTTGTGAAAGACATTTTATATGAAACATATAACTTCTACCATGTGTACTAGCAACCTTGCAGTCACTATGTGACTGCCGTGAATTATGAACCATAAATTAATAAAATTTTACTTTATTAAATAATGAATTTTGTTAAATTGCACTGTACTTTTTTAAATATTGACGTTTTTGAAGATATAAGCTCATCCCGATGTTACACTCATCGAGAGCTTTTATTTGAGTACCCACATGCATTTTTAATATATTTTTCATATATACATATATATAAAATATATAAATATATGAAAAATTGGTGTGGGTACTCAAATGAAAGGTCTTGATGAGTGTAACATCGGGATGAGCTTATATCTTTAAAAATGTCAATAGTTCACAAGATACAAGGTCATTTATTAATTATGTATCTAGAGATAAAAACCCATTTTATCATATAAACACACTGGCCACAAAATTTTGCTTATTTTCTCAATAATATAGACTATTATCATAATCGTGAAATATTTTCTGCTGAAACTGTAAATACTTACAAATTATTTTATAAATATACTTGTATGTCATTTAATATTTGCGATACGAATATTGACCTCAACAAAAAGATAAACAAAAGACAAAAATAATATGTTGTGCATTAAAATTTTTTATGATAAGCATAACGACTTTTTGTTATTATATATTTCACCCGTAGAATTTAATCTAAATGGCTATCTCGCATGACCACGGATCAATCAGATAAACGGACTGAAGATTACACCACGTGTAACACTTAAACCTGGACAAAAGAACCTAAATGACATTGAACATTACAAACCAAGGCTAGAAAAATAAATAAATAAATAAGTTATTTTTTAAAAAAAAAAATTTTTAACTTAAAGTACGGAAATAAAGACACAGATTGAAGAATTGCCGAGTTTAGATTATAATAAAAACGTTGGAGGAGTGTCTAAATAGACGATTATATGTAATGGGTGTCGCGTGGGCTTTGATAGGGCGCGCGTGGTCGTTTACAAAAAGGGATATATACAATAATCATTTCATCCGGGGCTAAATATATAGCATCTGATTATACACGATAAGAATGATAGTGTAAGAGAAAAAAAAAACAAGAAGAATAATTTAATCTGTTCTGCGATAATTTGAAGAGTAAAGAAGATATACTGACTGTCAAAAAATTTATTATGAGATTAATTCTTGACACATCACCGGCAATTGTGTGTCCTTTATAGTCTTCTTTTCGTTTCTGACCGTCTTACACCTGTGTAGGTACAAAAAAAAAATATTGAAGAGTGTATAAAGCATCGGCGTAATTCGATCACTGAAATACAAGAAGAGTCGTGTATGTTTGATGCTTTTATGCAGGTTTGCTTGTTCTTGTCTATTCAACTGTAAGCCCTGCAACATTCATTCTAAAATTGAATTAGCTTTCTCAAGTCATACACTCAATATGCTCAAGAACGCACGTTGTATTGACACTGCAATACAGTAAAACTTTAATGTTTACATATCTAACATACTAGGTAAATTTATAAGAGATATTAAAATTAAATAAATACACTAGTACTAGAGTATAAAATTATTTTTGAGCAAATAATTTAATTGTTTCTTCATTTTTAATTATGAGTAAATATTATTAGTATATTTTTTATATTTATTTTTTCTAAACACTAGTTTTATAATATTTTATATTTTTAGTTTTTATTGGTTGTCCAGTCTAATTCAATAATTTTTTCTTTTATTTTTTCGTAATATTTTTAATGATAAATTTAGATGAAAAAAAATTCAGATAGTAGCTGGTATATTCCAGATTAAAATGAGTATAATCCAGACATCATGAATTATAATCTGGATTATAATGAGTATACTCTGGATTATAATGAGTATAATCCAAATATCACAAAGTATAATCTAGATTATAATGATTATAATCTGGATTAAATAATAGCTTAAATTGAATATAATAATGTGCACTTGAAATCATAATTCACAAAATAACAACGCAAAATTTTTTATTATCAATAAAAATTATTATTATTATTTTTATCATCGTGTAAAGAGTACTTTTTAAGCTACATATTTGTGAAGATAATAATGACAATAATAACGGTACAAATAAAGAGTGTTGACTTAACAGATTAATTTATGTTTCTTTGAAGCCAATTAAGCGATGCACAAACAATTATCACGTCTGAAGTTGAATCGTGCTTGCAAGGGATCTTTTCATTCAATCGTATCTTTCACATAGTCTTCAACAGAGAATAAGCTAGCTCAAGTTGTGTTTTTCCTACGAATGACTCATGGATTCTGTTGAAATGCGACGGCGGTCGTGAATCTCGACTGTTGATTCTTGATGATGAAGACTATTGGTAGAAGTAAAATAAAAAAAAAATAAAAAAAAGAACTAATAGATAAAAAGCTGCATCAATCGCTATTTACTTGAGATGTCATGTTCCCACGGAAAGCGGGAGAGCAAATTCAAATATATCTATATCTATACATGTGTAAGTATATATTTTTATAAAGAATATATATATAAGAGATTGCGGGATGCTGATGACTTTCACAAGAGCAAGAGGAGTACCCTAACGCGTATGTCTGCATTATGCATGACGCGAAACAGAGTTCAGGAGCCTCTTGATCGTCTCTTGGTGGTCGCGTCAAACGGTACGAGGTCCGCCGCGGTTTAGAGAGAGGCCAGTAATACCCAGAAAGATAAAGATGATAAAGGAAGAGATATGTTAAATATAAAAAGATATAATATGAGGAGGAAGACCAAACATCTTGACATAGTTGCTCGTACACGGATGCGAGAACACGCTCGTCCATCCTCTCCCTTATTATTCACATTTTACTCTTATTCACTTCGACATCGTCGATTTTAAAATAATTAATTTTTATAAATTTACCAGATGTAATAAGCTCTTTTTCATCCCGACCGCTTAATTGATACCACCGCCGTTATTATTGCCAATCGCTAAATAAAAGCCGTACAATAAAATCAATAGAACAAAACCAATCAACCGTTAAATGAGACGCAGTTTTATTTTTAATTTTTTTTTTTTCCGACAACCGTTTAACACTTTTACAAAAAATTTACAATAACAAGTGTCAAACAAACAGCCTCCGTTACTTAAACTTTAATGATATATCTTCTTTTTTTTTTATCACTCAATTATTGTCAATTTTATCGTCGGACAACAATTTATTGCATTTCTCAGTCCCGAAAGTCTAAAAATTCTTTTATCTAGACATATATCAAGTCAACCAATAAATCTACTCGATTCTCATTGTGATAAAACGTCCCCTCATTTTTGTTCCATACTTAATCCCCCGGGTAATTTTTACCCACCAGTGAGAGAGAGAATTGGCTTTTAAAATCCTTATCGTCCTGATGATATTATAAGCTTACTATACCGAGTTTCCTTAACTTGGAATCACATTCCCGGAAGCTAAAACTTTATTCTCAGAATATAAATAAAAATAAAGCTAAATAAATAAATTTTTTTTATTAATAACTCACAAAATATAAAAAAAATCTATAATAATAAATAGAGAGCCGGTTTTTTTGTTCAGTTTTACTGCGAAAACTAATGAACAGAACTAAATAATATTTATATTATAAGATGCAGCTTGTAAAAATTTTTTTAGAATTTTTTAGCAATTAAATTATAATTAAGAAATTCCATGTGTAAAAATTGATAAAAATTATCAGTGACAATTTTTAGAAGCCATTTTTTATTGTAATTGATTTGTCATAAAAATTTATAAACATTTTTGATCTTAAAACATTTCAAGCGTTTTATAAATTTTTGATTAATACATAAAAAATTTTAAATTATTTTTTTTTAAGTTTCAATTTATAAATAAATAGAAATTACATAAAATTATAATAAATATTCTAAAAGAAATTTTACGTACATAAAAATTACATTTTTTTTTTTAATTATAAACTATGGAAATATTTTTTTAAAGTTAGCTGTTTTATATTTTAAATATAAAAATATCTTTAATTAAATAAAATTATAAAAAACATTTGACAAAATTTGTTTTTATGCAAATAATATTTTGCACATGTGCAAGTCAAAACAATAATTAAATTTAAAATCTAGATCTAAAAATGCAATTCTATAAAGCACCCAGCGGAGCGGGCGAGTAACAGCCTAGTATTTATAATAAAAAACTTAGATTTTTTCAAGGTGTTAAATGCTTGAACGTTCGATTATCCTCCTTCCGTTTAGTCGTATAATAAAAGAACCTTTGCAGGTGATGAAGTGCAAAAAGTCTCTTTTATATATCCACGATCCATCTATGCCTTTATGTATATACATATAAAGGGTTGGTTTTTTTGCTGAGCGAAAATTTACTCACCGCCACTATAATAAATGTGTACATAGTATTTATATATTTTTTATACAAGGTAACATGCGATATTAACTATGCTTGTACTTATACAATTACTTGAGCATACTATTATACAGTTAAATATATATTAATATACGTACGTATATATATATAAAGTTTGTTTAATAGTTTGTAGCGAAGATTGAGCAGCTGTTTCCATTTTCATACCTTCCATACCAGTTCTCTTTTTGCCATCACACATACACCCGTAAATATTGTGAATATGAACTTACAGGAGAGAATACTTGGGTTTTAAACAGCATCCTCTTCTTCTACACGATTCTACATAGGCTATTATATTCTCTCTTCTTTAGTCCATTCTCAGAGATCAGATACTCACGAGTCTGAGTGAAACTCTGCTTGGAATCAACTCCACTCTGTATCTGGAAGTTCTATTCCTCTGGCACTCTGGCCTCTGGCTTTAGCTTCAGTTTCGTCGCGACCATCGACGAGGCCGCATCGCAGCCTAGCGTGGCTAGGTTTACTTTTTAAATTACCCACGTGTTTTTAAATAAACAAAAATAAATAAACAATTTAAATAAATAAATAAATAAATAAATCCATGTTCCTAGTATTTCTCTACACCCACTTTCGCACATCTATTAAGCTCGTTAAATGATTTAAATTTAATGTAGTATTTTACTAAGTATAAAAATATAAAATTTTCCCGCGCATTTTAATTTTTTTTTTAATAATGAAATTAGAACAAAAAAATATTTTTAAAAAATTGCACTTAAAGTTTTTCAAGTTTTTTACAAATGAATTTTTTAAAAAATTTTTTTGTAATAATTTTTTCAATAAAAAAAAATCCTAAAAATTTTTAATGTCGACTAACTCAATTTTCATCGCGCACTATTCAATATCGTCACGTTTAATACTTAATATTATTCTTATTTTATTGGAGAATGAAGAAAGCGTCGTCGGGGAAGTAATGAGAAACATAAACGACCGAAGAGTGAGTGAAAAAATGAAAAGCAAATCATAAATTAGTGCATATAGACATTAACTTGTATGCATATATACTTTTTAAACATTTTCTTGATCTGATATTTCTCATTATTATTATTCTTGTCTATCTAAATTCCTTCATCCTCTTACACTCCTACTCCAGCTTATTCTCCCCCTCACTTTATATATGCCCACACCAAGCTCCTAAAATATACACCAGTAAGAAGAGTTTTTTTTTTTTTTTTTTTTTTTCCATTTTGTTGCTTACCCTACGGCCAATTTCACCCAACACACTCGCCCGCTGTTGTCGTCGTCATTCGTCTCCTCGTTCTCGTCGTTCTTTGTTAATTTGTCTCACTTTAACCACTCGAGACGAGACTTTTGACACTTTTACTTTGGCGCCAGTACAAAACGTCACGCGATATTAATTAGACTATTTAATTAACGTTTAAGTAATTAATTTTGTTTTTGGGTTTAACATAAACGCCCGGAAAAATTTACTCCACCCTAATACTAAGAAGCTACCCCATTTAGTAATAATAACAATTGTAACTCTTTTAATTAAGTACTTTGAATTAATTAGGGTGATATATAATATTAATTTACTACAAACCTGTACGGTATCCCGCGTTGCTCAAGTAGGTAGCAAAAGTATGTGGTTCGTGATCTCGCTGCCACTGTGGGCTGCTGCAATTGTCATTATTAGTAAAGACTTGGTGATTATGAACATAACGGCCTGTTAAAAGAGAACTTCTACTTGGACAACACATGGGTGTTGTAACATATGCATGCCGTAATTCTGCGCCTTCATCTCGAATTCTTCTTAAGGTATTCGGCATAAAATTAAGCGACCCTATTTAAATACAATCATTAATAATAATCATTTTATTTTGCAGAATTATTATTGTGGATGGAAATTTTAAGTTTTATATTTATTAAGTATTGTTGGAAATTATATTACATTCCGAGCGGTTTTAAAATTTCTCAGAAAATTCAGAAAATTTTTTTTAAATCATAAAAAAAGTTCAAAATTTAAAATTAAAAATTTCACAGAAAAAAAAAATTCTCACATTAAAAAAATTTTAAGGAAAAAAATTATTTCGGAGCAAGAAGAAATTTTTTTCAAGAAATTTTGACTTCATTCATGAAATTTTCAATCTTCCTTAATATTTTTTTGAGCCAAGAAAATTTATTCTCCATTCAAGAATTTTTTTTTCAGTATATGAATAAAAAATTTAACTTTTTATAATATTCAGATAAATTCTAGATTTCTTTAAAAATTTATAAAAATTTTTTTAGTATTTAATTAGAAAAAAAACTCAGAATTTTGAGGTCAAATAAATATAACAGCTTTACTACTTTTTTTTTACCCCTAAGCGACAAAAAAACTGTTGAATTTTTTAACTTATCTACCAAAGGTCGGAAAACTTACACTCTAAGTTTTGAGTAAGAAAACATTAAAAAATTCTCGAACATTAACAAGAATTTAAAATGTCGTGAATCATTCCAGAAAGTTATAAAATTGTTAAGAGTATTATAAAACATATAATACTGTCTGTAGTTTCCAAAGAAATAGAAAACCGCTCAGAAGTCAAATAAAATTACTCATAAAATAAAATAAAAATATCAACCACAGTACTGTGGCTTAAAAAAATTAGTAGCTTTTATAGTAATAATAAAAAAATAAATATTTTGTGTAAATAATTTTCTACTAGGTATAATAAATAGTTTAAATACATACCGAGTTCAACATCTTGATCATCAGTGAGTATTAATACAATATTAGGTTTTCTTTCCCGTTGATAATTCGGCAAAAATGGAGAATTGTGCTGCTGCTGACTATTGTAATTAATATTCGAATTTGAATTTATATTAAAATTACCGCGTGTACGTTGACCACCAAAAAGATCTTCGTTTAATATTTCATCACGCCGAGCGTTCGATCCAACCACCACCGCGAGTAGCAGCAGCTCAATTGCCTGAAGCAATACCTGCATTCTGCCAACACCAATGATGATTGATTTTTACCTCATATTCTTCAAAGTCCTGCAATAAAAATTTGTATTAACTTAATTGCCTCGTAAAAAAAAAAAAAAAATATGTAATTGATATCACAATAATTTATAAGTGTACATATATGAAAAATATTATTTTTAGAGCCAAGTGTAGACTTTAATAATAAAAACTACGCATCTTATGAAATTACGCGTCAAATTTTTATTCTACAGAATTATGTAGTGTCGAAATAAATAATACGATATAAAAATATAATGTAAATTATTAAAATAATAAGTTTAAAATAATAAATTTAACTTGAGAATTATCGTGCTCACATTTTATTAGTACTAAGTACTAATATACATATTTTAAAAATAATTTAACGCTTTAATGAGAAAATTACACGGCACCAGTAAAATAAAAAGGTCGCTGAGATTTATAAAACTTTTAAAACTACTCTTTAAATAATTTAAAGAAAAATACTTTACTTTAAATTGACTGTTTTTTTTTTTACTAAATTTTTTCTAAAAATAAAAATATTATTTACATAAAATAATTTGCATTTTTAAAAACTAAAAGGATCGAAAGTCGTTTTGAATAGAAAAAATAACTGAGCGTAAAAAAAAAAAAAAAAAAATTCACACTTGAATTTAAAAGAATCTGATGGTGGTGAACTTAAGGATGAGGACGACACCAAAGTCCAGTGCTCTTAAAAATTAAACACAAAAGGATTTATACAATAACTGTCGAGGTGAGCGTAGTGCCGGGTATTAAATACAGTATGTATATCGTAAAATGAGTCGACTAAAAAAATATTGTAAATCGGATTGCTGAAAATGGCATTGAAGGGACGTCCTCGGCGGTCTGCTGACGGTGTAGTATCTACCCAGCACAGGCTCTTCCTCCTTGCCTCGACGATTCGAGGATGTCAGGTAAGGTACTTACGGGGAACAAGAGGTATACGAACCGGTCGTCGGTTGGCCAATGCAAGACAGACAAGAGAAAAAAAATGAGAGTGAAAGACCAAAGTGGGTATAGAAGAAAAAGCTTTAGAGCGAACAAGACAGACCGATGGATTTAGACCGACAAGTAGAAGGAGATAACCATTATATATATAATATATATGTATATATATATATATATTGTACAAAAGTATCTTCAGTACAGTGATACTGGTGCCGCAGCATAGCATTCCACGTGCCTCGTTCTCTGCACTCGTTTTTACCAAATTGCAATTTGATGATGTTCCAAAGTATCAAGGCCTTCATCAACACGATACGCGCCATTTATTATTGGTCATAGAGCAAGGCTTCTTTCAATCATTAATTTACATACTAAATTTTTATGAGAAATATTATCTTCCTGCTGTATGAATTTAATGCCGTAAAAATAGTATAAATACACTGAAAAAAAAATTAACTTGAATCAAGTAAATAATTTTAAAGAATTTCATCTTCTTAATTTGAGTAGAAAAATTCTTAAACTAAGAAATTTTTCTTGGTTTAAGTAAATTTTATTAAATTCAAGAATTTTTCATCTTGATTGAAGACAATCAAACTCTTCAAAATAATTTTCTTGGTTCAAGAATTTTTCTCTTGATTCAAGTTAATTTTTTTTTCAGTGTATTTATACTATTTTTACGGCATTAAATTCATACAGCAGGAAGATAATATTTCTCATAAAAATTTAGTATGTAAATTAATGATTGAAAGAAGTCTTGCTCTATGACCAATAATAAATGGCGCGTATCGTGTTGATGAAGGCCTTGATACTTTGGAACATCATCAAATTGCAATTTGGTAAAAACGAGTGCAGAGAACGAGGCACGTGGAATGCTATGCTGCGGCACCAGTATCACTGTACTGAAGATACTTTTGTACAATATATATATATATATACATATATATTATATATATAATGGTTATCTCCTTCTACTTGTCGGTCTAAATCCATCGGTCTGTCTTGTTCGCTCTAAAGCTTTTTCTTCTATACCCACTTTGGTCTTTCACTCTCATTTTTTTTCTCTTGTCTGTCTTGCATTGGCCAACCGACGACCGGTTCGTATACCTCTTGTTCCCCGTAAGTACCTTACCTGACATCCTCGAATCGTCGAGGCAAGGAGGAAGAGCCTGTGCTGGGTAGATACTACACCGTCAGCAGACCGCCGAGGACGTCCCTTCAATGCCATTTTCAGCAATCCGATTTACAATATTTTTTTAGTCGACTCATTTTACGATATACATACTGTATTTAATACCCGGCACTACGCTCATCTCGACAGTTATTGTATAAATCCTTTTGTGTTTAATTTTTAAGAGCACTGGACTTTGGTGTCGTCCTCATCCTTAAGTTCACCACCATCAGATTCTTTTAAATTCAAGTGTGAATTTTTTTTTTTTTTTTGTTACGCTCAGTTATTTTTTCTATTCAAAACGACTTTCGATCCTTTTAGTTTTTAAAAATGCAAATTATTTTATGTAAATAATATTTTTATTTTTAGAAAAAATTTAGTAAAAAAAAAAACAGTCAATTTAAAGTAAAGTATTTTTCTTTAAATTATTTAAAGAGTAGTTTTAAAAGTTTTATAAATCTCAGCGACCTTTTTATTTTACTGGTGCCGTGTAATTTTCTCATTAAAGCGTTAAATTATTTTTAAAATATGTATATTAGTACTTAGTACTAATAAAATGTGAGCACGATAATTCTCAAGTTAAATTTATTATTTTAAACTTATTATTTTAATAATTTACATTATATTTTTATATCGTATTATTTATTTCGACACTACATAATTCTGTAGAATAAAAATTTGACGCGTAATTTCATAAGATGCGTAGTTTTTATTATTAAAGTCTACACTTGGCTCTAAAAATAATATTTTTCATATATGTACACTTATAAATTATTGTGATATCAATTACATATTTTTTTTTTTTTTTTTCGAGGCAATTAAGTTAATACAAATTTTTATTGCAGGACTTTGAAGAATATGAGGTAAAAATCAATCATCATTGGTGTTGGCAGAATGCAGGTATTGCTTCAGGCAATTGAGCTGCTGCTACTCGCGGTGGTGGTTGGATCGAACGCTCGGCGTGATGAAATATTAAACGAAGATCTTTTTGGTGGTCAACGTACACGCGGTAATTTTAATATAAATTCAAATTCGAATATTAATTACAATAGTCAGCAGCAGCACAATTCTCCATTTTTGCCGAATTATCAACGGGAAAGAAAACCTAATATTGTATTAATACTCACTGATGATCAAGATGTTGAACTCGGTATGTATTTAAACTATTTATTATACCTAGTAGAAAATTATTTACACAAAATATTTATTTTTTTATTATTACTATAAAAGCTACTAATTTTTTTAAGCCACAGTACTGTGGTTGATATTTTTATTTTATTTTATGAGTAATTTTATTTGACTTCTGAGCGGTTTTCTATTTCTTTGGAAACTACAGACAGTATTATATGTTTTATAATACTCTTAACAATTTTATAACTTTCTGGAATGATTCACGACATTTTAAATTCTTGTTAATGTTCGAGAATTTTTTAATGTTTTCTTACTCAAAACTTAGAGTGTAAGTTTTCCGACCTTTGGTAGATAAGTTAAAAAATTCAACAGTTTTTTTGTCGCTTAGGGGTAAAAAAAAAGTAGTAAAGCTGTTATATTTATTTGACCTCAAAATTCTGAGTTTTTTTTCTAATTAAATACTAAAAAAATTTTTATAAATTTTTAAAGAAATCTAGAATTTATCTGAATATTATAAAAAGTTAAATTTTTTATTCATATACTGAAAAAAAAATTCTTGAATGGAGAATAAATTTTCTTGGCTCAAAAAAATATTAAGGAAGATTGAAAATTTCATGAATGAAGTCAAAATTTCTTGAAAAAAATTTCTTCTTGCTCCGAAATAATTTTTTTCCTTAAAATTTTTTTAATGTGAGAATTTTTTTTTTCTGTGAAATTTTTAATTTTAAATTTTGAACTTTTTTTATGATTTAAAAAAAATTTTCTGAATTTTCTGAGAAATTTTAAAACCGCTCGGAATGTAATATAATTTCCAACAATACTTAATAAATATAAAACTTAAAATTTCCATCCACAATAATAATTCTGCAAAATAAAATGATTATTATTAATGATTGTATTTAAATAGGGTCGCTTAATTTTATGCCGAATACCTTAAGAAGAATTCGAGATGAAGGCGCAGAATTACGGCATGCATATGTTACAACACCCATGTGTTGTCCAAGTAGAAGTTCTCTTTTAACAGGCCGTTATGTTCATAATCACCAAGTCTTTACTAATAATGACAATTGCAGCAGCCCACAGTGGCAGCGAGATCACGAACCACATACTTTTGCTACCTACTTGAGCAACGCGGGATACCGTACAGGTTTGTAGTAAATTAATATTATATATCACCCTAATTAATTCAAAGTACTTAATTAAAAGAGTTACAATTGTTATTATTACTAAATGGGGTAGCTTCTTAGTATTAGGGTGGAGTAAATTTTTCCGGGCGTTTATGTTAAACCCAAAAACAAAATTAATTACTTAAACGTTAATTAAATAGTCTAATTAATATCGCGTGACGTTTTGTACTGGCGCCAAAGTAAAAGTGTCAAAAGTCTCGTCTCGAGTGGTTAAAGTGAGACAAATTAACAAAGAACGACGAGAACGAGGAGACGAATGACGACGACAACAGCGGGCGAGTGTGTTGGGTGAAATTGGCCGTAGGGTAAGCAACAAAATGGAAAAAAAAAAAAAAAAAAAAAA
>JZSA01003090.1:0-18394 GCA_000956155.1 Cotesia vestalis
AAAAAAAAAAAAAAAAAAAAAAAAAAGACGTGATAAAAATCTACAGCACACTCTACTCTACTCTACTCTACTCGAAGCAGAGCTCAAGGAAGAATAAAACTCGACACAAGTGAGAAGGAGAGAAAGCAGTATATGACCCGGGTTTGTAACTCTCGTTATATTATCCCAACTGAGAGTCAGAGTCAGCTACATAAAGTCTCGTTATATATATTACAGGTTACATCCATGTAGATATTCATATAGCTATATATTTCGTGGCCTTTGTTGGCCTTCATCGCCATGGTCCATTCAAATTGAAAAGTGTCTGAGGGATATCACCTCAAGAATTGAATAAATAAATAAAAAAAAATAAAAAAATTTGGTAACGACAATTCTCTTTTTGTAAATCTGTTCCAGGCTACTTTGGTAAATATCTGAACAAGTATAATGGCTCGTATATTCCCCCGGGTTGGCGTGAATGGGGTGGCCTTATAATGAACTCACGGTACTACAACTACAGCGTCAATATGAACGGAAAGAAGATAAAGCACGGTTTTGAGTACAGCAAGGACTATTATCCGGATTTGATAGCAAATGACAGCGTCGCATTTTTACGTCAGAGCAAGCACAATTTTGCACGAAAGCCCGTTATGCTTGTGGCAAGCTTTCCCGCACCTCATGGACCCGAAGACTCGGCGCCTCAATTTTCCCAACTCTTCTTCAATGTCACAACCCATCAGTGAGTTGTGAATTACTTTTCATATCTTTTTATTTTTTTTTTTTTCTAAGTATGTATTAATACTGCTCTGAGTATTTTTCTCCCTATCGCTACCAATACTCGCATAATAATCGTTGCTTTTATTGTACCATGCGTGTTAATGTAGAGCTTTGTTTCTGGGGTGTGATGTGCGTCAAGCCCGAGTGAGAATGTAAGCCATGGTACGGTGAAGTAGACAAAGAGCTTTGTGGTGAAGCTAGACAGGCTGTCCAATGTCTAGATAAAGTGCCCTCATAAAAAAGTTCCTGAAAAAAAATCAAAATAAATGATAAAACTGCTCGGAAAATGTTGAGCTTATTTAATGTCGCTGTTCTGTGCTCTGAAAAATAAACTTTTCATTATTCCGTACTCATTATATTATTTTAATACTCATTATAATTTTTTCCAGCACTCCAGCTTATGATTATGCTCCAAATCTGGACAAGCAGTGGATTTTGCAGGTAACCCAGAAGATGCAGCCGATTCATAAACAATTCACAGATTTACTGATGACTAAGAGGCTGCAAACACTTCAGAGTGTCGACGCCGCTGTTGAGAGGGTTGGCTTTTTTTTTTTTCTCTATTATAAATCTGCGGGCTATAAATCATTTATATGATTAGAAACTAAGTAACTCAATGACCTCTTGACTTACAGATTTACCAAGAGCTCAAGGATCTCGGGGAACTCGACAACACGTATATTATTTATACATCCGACCATGGCTATCATTTGGGTCAGTTCGGGCTTATTAAAGGAAAAAGTTTTCCATTTGAATTTGATGTACGTGTGCCGTGTCTCATTCGTGGTCCTGGAATTGCACCTGGATCTGTGTAAGTTTGGTTTAAAGAAAAAAATAATAATAATAATAATATATGTTGCGTAATATTTAAGTGAAAAGACATAGTCCGTACAAATTACGCAGAATGCTTGAGGAACAGCAGCTCAGAACAAAATAAAATTTCCTGTTTTACGAGAGAGAGATACGTCAACTTTAATATAGCGTAGTTTCCGCACTGAGTTTGGCAGCTAAATTTAGCCAAATTAATTTACCAGCTGCTTTCTCGTTTGTAGGTTGTAGACAGAGAGAAAGAGAAAAGAACGGGCTCGTGCTACTCGTCGAAAATCAACGAGCCAGTTTATTCATTCTCGCTCTTTCTTTTATCATTCATTTTATATATCTCTGTTATATTCTATTCTATTCTATTCTATTTTATTTTGAGGTATAGACAACTCTCCAGTATTTTCCTCTCTCTTTACCCTCGAAAATCCCATTTCAGTGTTTCAAAAAGTTTTACTTGTACTTCTCGCTATTCGTACTAATTGGTACAATCCAAAACTTCTAACTATCTAGTTTTACGGTATTATTTTATTCAAAAACTTTATTCTTATTTTATTTTATCATTTTTTCTTTTAAACTCGTTTGTTATTTTTTAATTGGTTGTACAAGTATTGTAAAAAAAAATGCAACAGTTTGTAAAGATTTAAAAAAATTGTTTAACTACGAAGATAAACATTCATTTAGAGTAAAAAATAAAAAAATATAATCGTTAACAACTGAGAAAACCTTTTTCAAATGATTCAAAGTTCATCTTTCGGTTCTTTTTATATATATAAAGAATCCGTATACAAAATTTAATCTACGGTAACATTTCCTGAATTGAACGTAAAAAAGATTAAAAAAAAAAATATATATATATATATCTTGAATAAAATAAATATAAAAAATAAATGAATTTTGGCAGACGAATTTTATACTGCGCTTTAAATCGGCTTTCTGAATATCCTTCTTCTACGTCTACTTTTAATACTACCGCTTCTCGACTAGCACTCTTTCATTTATCTTTCCTTGCTGGCAGAGTGCCGACGCAAAGCCTTAAACGTTATCTAGACAGAGTTGAGACGATTATAAAAAATAAAATTAAAAAATAAATATATATAAATTTATATCATTTTGTCCAACTATATAAGATTTCCTCAAGCGAAATTATCCGCGCATTAACTTTTTATATTAAAAAAAAAATTTGATACTCACCTTTTAAGAAAGCGCCGATTCGCCCAAAAGTAAAGAAAACTAAAGTAATAAAATAAAATGGATAAGTATTTAATTAATAGAGATAAAATTTAATGACATTTCAGAGTCGACGAAATAGTTTTGAATATCGATATGGCGCCAACTTTTTTGGACATCGCTGGAGTGGATACGCCTCCTCAAATGGACGGGAGATCTTTTAAAAAGCTTTTCCTGACGTAATTATCCTTAATATTTTATTTAAAAACTAATTATTTATTTAAGATAATGAATTTTGTTAAATTGCACTGTACTTTCTTAAATATTGACGTTTTTAAAGATATAAGCTCATCCCGATATTACACTCATCAAGAGCTTTCATTTGAGTACCCACATACATTTTGATATATTTTTCATATATTCATATATATAATACATATAAATATATGAAAAATTGATATGGGTACTCAAATTAAAGGTCTTGATGAGTGTAACATCGGAATGAGCTTATATCTTTAAAAATGTCAATAGTTTACAAGATACAAGGTAATTTCTTAATTATGTATCTAGAAATACTGGAAACAAAATTTTTCTTATTTTCTTAATAATATAGATGATATAATTTATTTCAGCAATAAACACGGCAGACGAGCTAAATTCAAATGGCCAGATACATTTTTAATCGAATCATCAGGCCGTCGGGAAACTCCGGAGTCGATTGCCGAAGCAAAAGCACGTGAAGCAAGACGGCAGAATGCAACATTAGCGAAACAATTATTGGATCCAACTCCAGATGAGCTGGCCATCGATACCGATACTGAATTTGAAGGGGATCGTCTATTGGATAACGACACAGGAAGTGATCAAGATATTTCCGATGATGACGATTTAGAGGATTCAATTACCGATGAATCTAGTACGTATCTACTGTAAACATTTTTATTGTTTTCGTACTGTTGGTATTGCTGTTGTTGTTTCAGTTGATTAAATCTTTATTGGTTCAACACATTCGTGTCGAGCAGTTGAATGTGTAATGGGATAGAGCGATAATAGAGAGTATATATATATAGAGTATATAGTCAGAATTGATGGGTGATATGAGATAGAGTTTAGAGTTGAGAGTTCGATTGATTGAGTGTAACAGATGCCGTTCGACGAACTCTGATGGTATACATTTGGTTTTAGCGTTGACTCGACCTGTCACGCCAGATGTTACGCATATCTAGACGCGAGAGAATACATTATAAATGCATATATCACATCTCCATGAACTGTCTAACTACATTCACATATCATACATATATTCATTCGCAGTGCATACGTTAATTTATATAGTAATGTAGCAAGCATGTCTATGTCTATGTATCTGTCTATGTCTCTACCAGTAAGTAAAAATAACTCAGTACTTTTGTTCCAGATGGTGATGTTCATTTAGATAATGGAGTAAATCCTTCATTGAATTTAAATTCAAAGCACGAACGTCTTACATACGAATGTTCAAGACCTGAGGCACAAACTAATTGTCTTCCTGGTCAAAAGTGGCGTTGCGAAAAGGAAGGGCATCGTTGGCGACGTCACAAATGCAAGTATACGACAACAGCATCATCAATTACCAGTGGAACAGCACACAAATCTTCTAAAAAGTGTGCTTGTTTCACACCCAATGGTGTTGTGTACACCAGACTCGAGTCTAATGACTTTCCTCGAGAAAATCGTGGTGGACTTTATGACGACGGTGAGGGATTTTTAAGCGGCGGACGTGGTAAGAGAAGTATCGTCGACCGGGAGAAAATTAAACACGATAGTAAGCTTAAATTTAAATCTACCAAGTCTGGTTATTGTGGTGAGGATCTTGAGGATGATTTACGAGACCGACGAGCTATTGATGAGGAAGACGATGAAAAGTTTATTGAAGAGCTAGAGATTCTCAGGGAAGAACTTTCGCACGAGCGAAATAAACGTGATGTAAATGAAAATACTATCAATTTTATGAGCGACAGGTTAATTGGCTATTCTAAATTTCTGGTTAACAATAGCGTTAAAGAAGATGATTATGATGATGATAATGAGGATGAAACAGATTACAGTGTCAATGATTTTGATTTTACGAGCTTAAATAAAGTTGTGAAGAAATTTATTAATGTTGATGATATTTTGAATAGACACCGCAGAGTAAGAAGAAGTGTTACGAAGAAAGATACTATCGAGCATGTGACAAAAATTATGGAGAGCATTGAAGAGGAGCTGGATGATTTGAAAGAGAGTCAAGTACGGCAATCGAATGGGTCTGAAGTAATCTCACCGAAGTGTTTGGTGCTACCAAAGGGCGGTGTTAATTGTACGACGTCTGTTTATCAAGATCCAAATGAATGGAAACAGTCGCGACGGGCTATTGAAAAACAGATAAAGGAAATGAGAATTCAGTTGGAGAGTCTTAAAGAAATACGACGTCATTTAATGGATAAGCGCCCGCATTTTATACCAGAAGACGATGATTATGCTGAAGTGGATGATTTACACCCACACGAGCATCATTATCATAATAACAGCAATAATCACCATCATAATAGCCATCATCATCATCATCACCATAGTAAGAACCATACTCGTCATCACAAAAAACATGACAAACTACCGGTGTCAACAACGGGCTCATCAACACAAGTTTATTATTCCAGTACAACTAGTTTTAGTTCAACATCTTATACTAGCTCTACAAGTGAGGAGATTACCGAGACCCCAGCACCCGAGGGACTCGATCGATCCTATGATTCAGCGACTCAAGGGAAAATTACCACTAGCGAGTTACCGAGAACAACTACAGTCCCGACAACTATCAAGGCAAAGAAAAGTTCCCGAAGGCAGAAGATAAATAAAGATAATGTTGACGTACGTACAGATGAAGAAGATAAACCGCGACGTCGAAAAATTCATCATCATAAGTTAAATAAAGTTAATAATAGTATCAATAATAATACTCTCTTGACAAATAGTGTTAATGATAATAATTTAAATGTTAATTTAAATGTCTCGTCTGACAATTGGCCAATTCGTGAGGAAAAAGAATCAACTGTCGATGTGATTAAGAATAATGTTAAAGATTATACAACTACTACAAGACAATCAGTTTCTACTACTCCAATGTCTACTAGAGCTTCTACTACTGCCAGTTCGACGTCAACGACAACGACAACGACTACTACAACACCGGCTACTACTACAACAACTAAAAAACCCTTGAAAATTATTAAAAATCGCACTGGTTTGGGTCCTGCGAGAATTGATGTTACTATTTTAGAGCCTCCTGATCGCAAACACAAACAATCTGGTAGTACGTTAAATAATAATGGACGTCCTCCGCCGTTAATTAATAATCCACTGGAATCACGTTACAAATGCTACTGCGAGCCGGACAATCAGCCAAAGAAAGACGAAAAGGAGATTGCCAAAGAGGAGAGAAGAAGACTGAAGGAAGAACGGCTACGTAAAAAAGAACGTAAATTAAAGAAAAAAGCTAAACTTGAAAAGGAATGTCTTACTGAAAAAATGAATTGTTTTGAGCATGATAATGACCATTGGCGTACAGCACCACTTTGGAACGCTGGACCGTTCTGTTTTTGTATGAATGCCAATAATAATACATACTCATGTGTGCGGACTATTAATGTTACGCATAATTTTCTTTATTGCGAATTTACGACGGGTTTTGCGACCTTTTATAATTTGAGAATTGATCCCTTTGAACAATGGAATAGATTGGGTTCTTTGACGCCTGCCGAGCGGTCTTACTTACATGATCAGTTGGAGCATTTAAAGGGCTGCAAAGGGACTCGTGATTGCACCGTTGGAAATGCTAAAGAAGCTATTGCTACTAATACGCTACAGCAACAACGTTTTTTGACTAAGCGAAAATACAGCAATTCTTTTGGTAAGTTTTTTTTTTTTAAGTATTAAATTTTTTAAAATATTTTACAGATTAATAATTTTTTTTATTTTACAGAAGACATGTTTATACCCTCAGCGCTGCAAATTATTCGTGAAGGTGAACTCGGAAGCAATAAGAGACGCAAAAAAGTTTCAAAGTTAGTTTTAATAATATTTATATTGTTAATTTTGTTTGTAAAATAATGATATACAATTAATAATATTTTATTTTTTGAAATTAGTTCCTGGAATCGGCGGAGCAGAAGTTGGCAAAGTAACTGGAAGCATGCAGCTGATAAAGTGTCTCGACGACATCGACATCCGTCTTAAGTTTTATTTATTAAAAAAAAAAAAAAACACATTTATTAAATTATTTTATACAGTCTTGAAACTTAGTAAAATTTTTGATATTCTGATTAGATTATATTATATCGATAATATCGATGACCATAAAAAATAATTCTAAAATTTTATGGCAGTAATATTTCATTTTTTTTTTTTTTTTAATTATCCTTCGACTACGATTGTATTTTTTTTCTTTTGCATCTAAATGGCAAATCATCAATATATCAATGGTAGCCAGTATTAGCATAAAAGATAATTCTTATTATTGATAAATAATAATTTATTTATTTATGCATAATTTTTAAATTAGTGGCATTCCATTAGTTCGTTGTGCATTCAGGCCCCTAATTATAATAATATATTCATACAAATTTTTTACGAATATATATCGCGTTCCAGATGCCATAAGCGCGTATAATAAAAATTCTATTTTTTTTTCTAAGTCCAAAAAAATTTATAGTTTCAAGAAAAAATTTTTTTTCGGGAATCAACGTAATTTTGTATGAAACGTGAAGAAATGCAAAAAAAATTTTTCTTCAAACTTAAAATTTTTTTTGGACTTAGAAAAAAAAATAGAATTTTTATTATACGCGCTTATGGCATCTGGAACGCGATATATATTCGTAAAAAATTTGTATGAATATATTATTATAATTAGGGGCCTGAATGCACAACGAACTAATGGAATGCCACTAATTTAAAAATTATGCATAAATAAATAAATTATTATTTATCAATAATAAGAATTATCTTTTATGCTAATACTGGCTACCATTGATATATTGATGATTTGCCATTTAGATGCAAAAGAAAAAAAATACAATCGTAGTCGAAGGATAATTAAAAAAAAAAAAAAAATGAAATATTACTGCCATAAAATTTTAGAATTATTTTTTATGGTCATCGATATTATCGATATAATATAATCTAATCAGAATATCAAAAATTTTACTAAGTTTCAAGACTGTATAAAATAATTTAATAAATGTGTTTTTTTTTTTTTTTAATTTTATCGACTTAAAATAAATTTTATTATTTTACGTAAAGAAAAAATTTCAAACTCAATACGTCCCACCGGAAATTGTAAATAACTGTGTATAATTAATTGATTTCTGAATTCTGATAAACATACTATGAGAATAATATTTTATGTTATTAAATAATATAAAAAAAAATAATGATTAATCAATAAAAGTGATAAATACTTTAAATTATTTAAATATAATCTCTTGTACTTTTTTTTAAGTATATATAAATTTTTTATATTATTATTAGTATTTAATATTTCGTGTAAAATACTATTATATTGTGGTTATTTTTATTCGCTTATATTTATATACTTCGATGACAAACAAAAAAATTAATAAAGACATTTTTATCTCTGATATAAATTTTTATTTATTTCACCTAGTAATTACAAAATTTTTGCATCAGTAAATTGAAATAAATTTTTTTTTTTTTTTTTTTTGGAGTGTTAATTATTTATTGATTATTGTAGGTAATATTTTTGTAGCTGCAAAATTTCCAATTCCAACGCTCTACACAAATGCTTGAGCCGCAACAATCGTCATGAGTATTACACTAAAATAGTAATAATAATAAATGTAAAACTCTATATGTTATTTGATCTTATTAATTTTTTTAATAGTATTAAAAATTTTTACTTACTATTTGTCCAACAACATTAGAACAATCTTGTAAATATTTATTTCCGATGACTGCTGTAGTGATCAGTAATCCGAAAAAAATTGTGAAGAAAGATAATAAAGTTTTTGTCATTTTTTACTAAAAATTAACGACAAATAAAATTAATGGAGTCAATTGATGCGGGTGTCAATGATATTAACTAAAGTTTTAACTAAAAAAAAATTCATAGCTACTATCTTTCACGTAAGAACTTTAAGTAAAGTCTATTTTTATTTTTTAATTGACTTGAATTAGATAAAAATTGATTTCTCATTAGCCAATCCACACCAAATGCTCACACGACATTTTTTATGTTTTAAAAAATCCAAATTCAATGTTTTTAAAATTTTTTTCTTCACAGAATATTGATGAAGAAATAGATAATAAATTAAAGGGATTAAAATTTATGTAATATTTAAATTTGGAAGCAAAGAAGATGAATATATTCCAAATTTTTTACCCCAGTTTCCATCGAATTTATAGTGATATTTATTTTCTAAAAATGAAAATACAACGAGGGAAATCGTACATAGAAAATAATTTTGGCCATAGGCGACAAAAAAATACTTTTTTTTTTTAAAGTCCGCCAGTTTGTTATTTTTCGATAAAATTTCATAATTGTACTTAACCATATCTTTGTTGTCTTTATCTTCGAAGTTAATGACAATCAATTCGTTGAAGTACTCATTGTTATACCGTAAATTGTCTGTGGAATCCCAAAGGGTCTAATGTGACTGATGTAATATAGAAAATATTTTGAAAATTCTTACTCACGTGAAACAAATAGAGTAAATATCCAAATTCGCATTAATTCATCAAGGTATGTTTAATTTTTAAGCAATCATATTTTTTAAGTAATAAAAAATACCTAGAGTTAAATCAAAAAATTGAAAATTAGAGTGTTTTACTAAAAAGTGTCTGAAATCGATACTAGAACTATTCTATTATTAAATTTTCTTTCTTCACTGGATATGAAAGAAACTGATAAATATAACTAATAAAAAGTTAAGTAATATTTAAATTTAAAAATTTGAAAGTAAAACAGAAATATGTTCCAAATTTTTTAAATAACAGCACTTATTTTTTTTTTTAAATAATAAAAGTATTATTACGATTACAATAAAAAAAAATGCTTCTAAAAATTTTCACTTGTAATTTTTATTAATTTTCACATGAGAAACTTTTTAATTAAATTTTTTTTAATAATTTAATTGCTAAAAAATTTTTAATGTCTGTCAACTTCAGTGTTATTAAAAAAATATAGATTTTTATTATTATAACTGACTCATACTCTAATTGTCTGTTCGTAAGATATTAATTCGATAAAAAAAAGATAAAAAATCATTAAAAACTACTTAATAAAAAAAAAATCGTATACACTAAATTTTGACGTATTTTAATAATAATATAGATAATAATAATCGTAAAAATTTTGAATGTAACATTATGATATCTGTCTCTATCGATATGACATTAAAGTTAGCAGTTACTTGATAATTTTTTAATTTTTTTTTTTAACAAACAAATTTGACCCAAAAAATAATTTTTAAAAAATTGTATTTTTAATTTTTTTTAATTTCTACCTGTCAATTTTTTTTTAGCATAATTTATTTGTTACAAAAATTTTTAAATATCTGCTTAGTTTAATTTAATTTTCATTCTATCGATATGTGGTATAAAATGAAACACAACTTTAGTCTTTATTTAGGAGAACTCACTTTTATACCCTCTATTACCTTTTTAAAGGGAAGGGTATTGTACGATGCGTCTGATGTCATACCTCAAGTATTTTCACAATTCTTACCCACGTGGTAGGGTAGGTGAATTGAAGAATAACGAACCTCACTCACGTAAATATCGTTGGAGCGAGCACATATGGAATAAAGTATAGTGATAACTAAAACAAATATAATAAATATCTAAATTTATACTAGTTTATCAAGGTTTGTAAAATAATTATGTTTTTTAAGTAATAAAAAAAAACCACAAGTAATTATAAAAAAAAAAAAAATTAACAGCGATGTATTAATAAAAAGTGTCTGAGTGTCTAAACTCGAGACAAGAACTATTCTATCAATTAAATTGGATTTATTAAATCGCGCCGGTTACTAGCCACTTAATTTACAAGTGATTGAAGAGCATTGTAGCTATTTAGTGAAGTGATTCTTGTGTTTAAAAAATTAAAACGTATTATCATTTTTAAAAAATAAAAGATAATAAATTTTTTAAATTAAATTTTTATAATAAAAAAATTTTTTTCAGATGTTGGAGTCTTTTAATACAGTGGGATGGCAAAGATTCAAAAATGCGTTGATGCGGAAAAAAATAATCGACGCTTCAGCACCAGAATCTAAATTATTAAAGTGTTTAACAACGTTAGACTTAACAGCCCTAAGTATCGGATCAACTCTTGGGGTTGGAGTGTATGTTCTTGCTGGAAATGTTGCAAGTATCCATGCTGGTCCCTCTGTGGTCATATCGTTTGTTATTGCGGCTATTGCTTCTATATTCGCCGGTAAAATTATTTTTTAATTAATAATTCATACTTGTAAAATTAATGACAGTGAAATTAGCCGACACTTAAAAATTTTTATAATTTTTTTAATTAAAAAAATTATCGCAAAAAAATTTTTAAAAAATAATTTCATTTATAAAAAACTTGAAAAATGATAAGTGCAATTTTTTAAATATAATTTTTTAGTTCTAATTTAATAAATTAAGCAAAATCAAAAATGTTGGCTAACTTTATTATTATTAAATATAAACTAGCAGACACTTGATATAATTTTTTGATTTTTCTTAAAAAATAAATTTGGTCTAAAAAATTTTTATTTTTTTTAAAATTAAATTTATAATTTTTTAGAGCCTTTAAATATAGAAATTTTAAAAATAAATTTCAACCGTTTTAATTATTAATTATTAAACTAGGGTTGTGTTTTGCTGAGTTTGGCACGAGAGTACCAAAAGCTGGATCATCTTATGTCTACACGTACGTGACAATTGGAGAATTTGTGGGATTTATTATCGGCTGGGTATTGATTCTTGAATATGTAATCGGAGCAGCGAGTGTAGTACGAGCACTGACCAGTTATATTGATGTATTTACTCATCAAGTTATAAGCAATGCATTTAAATCATTCGCTAAAATTGGAATCCCGTACTTTTCACCCTACGTTGATTTTCTTGCTTTCGGAATCACTGTATTGTTTTCAGTGGCCCTGGCATTTGGTGCTAAAGAATCATCGTTAGCAAACAATATTTGTACTTTTATTAATTTATCAATTGTACTGTTTGTTATCATTGCTGGATCATTCAAAGGTATTTAAACAATAATCAAATTTTTATTTTCAAATAAATCTAACAATTTTTTTAATTAGTATAATAAATAAATTATGATAAAAAAAAATGTTTTTTAAAATTCAAACATATAATTTTTATAAATTTCTACTTTTCGAATTTTTTTTTTATTTGAATGTTATAAAAATCTACAAAAATTGAAAAATGTCTGTTGAGCTTTTTAATTTGTTTTTTAATTAAAAAATTTTTTTTCTCATAAAAAAAAAATATATCTTTTTCTCTTTAAGCTCTTTAAATATTAAATTTGTCCTATAATAAAGAACATTCAAGTTAGCAGTCATTTGACCATTTTTTATTTTTTTTTAACAAACAAATTTGTTCCAAAATTTATTTCCAAAAAATTGGATTTAAAATTTTTTTAAAATTACTTCATGTCAATTTTTTTTTCCTCACAAGGTAAAAGACCCAGTTATTGACTCTTGCAATTTTATTTTAATTAAAAAAAAAAAAAAATAAATCAACTCTCAAGAGTTAATAAATATAATTTTTGAGTCATAAATTTTAAGATAATTAATTTTTTGAGAACATTTTATTTTTTCAATTGGAATAAAATTGCAAGTGTCAAACAACTAGGCCAGTGTTAATAACTGGGTATTTTACCTTAATTATTGTTAAAAAAATTCTAAAATATCTGCTAAATTAATTTTCATCTATAATAATCAAAACTAATGAATATTTTATTTAAAAAAACAGCTGACATGAAAAATTGGAAACTAAACGTTGAAAACTTACCGGAAAAAGAGGGTGTCAACTATGGAAATGGTGGTTTCGCACCATTTGGATTAATGGGAATAATTTCTGGTGCTGGTGAATGTTTCTACGGCTTTATTGGATTTGATTGTATAGCGACGGCTGGCGAAGAAGCTAAAAACCCCAAAAAATCATTACCAATAGCAATTGTTGTTTCTTTGACAATAGTTTTTTTGGCGTACTTTGGAATCTCAATAGTGCTAACGACTGTTCTTCCTTATTACGACCAAGATATTAACGCCCCTTTTATTTACATGTTTAACTCAATCGGCTGGAATTGGGCCACTTACATTGTCAGTGTTGGTGCATTCTGTGCTTTGACTACAAGGTAACTTTTTATTATTTAAATAAATTAAATTGAAATGTGTTAAGCTGCTAATTTTTCATATTTGTTATTCAGTTTGGTCGGTGCTTTGTTCCCTTTACCGAGAATTATTTATGCAATGGCATCAGATGGCTTGTTGTACAAATGGCTCGGGCATATAAATACTCGATTCCACACTCCAATGACGGGAACTTTGATAGCAGGACTTTTTACTGGTAAAATATTATTTTAATAAAATTTTTTTATATTTTGAACAAGTAATTTACAAGAATTTTTTTTAGGAATTCTTTCTGCGCTTTTTGACTTGAAACATTTGTCTCAAATGATGAGTCTAGGTACATTATTTTCGTATTCTATTGTTGCTGCGTGTGTTGTTGTTTTACGGTAATTTGAAATTTATATTATTAATTTACTAACTTTTATTTTATTTTATTTGTTTAAAATTTTTAAATTTAAGGTACAAAGAAAATGAAATTAACGAAAAAAAACGAATAGTTAAAGAACCCAGGACAATTAAATATATTGCTAAGCAATTGATCAATGCTAATAATTTAGTATTTTCAACAAAACTTACGTCGGACATTGTATCTTTCCTCATTACAATTTATGGTAATTATACTTTATTTTTCATAATATTTAAATATTTAATAAAATTTAATAAAAAATTTTTTTTTTATTTTTAGTTATTGTCGGCTTCTTATCTGCGGGATTCATTGTGAAATTTTTAGAACACATTATTAATGTGGAGATCTGGGCAATAATCCTTCTTAGTATTCTGATCATTACCATGATTGCCTTGTTAATATGTATATGCTTACAACCAACATCTGATAAGAAACTTCCGTACTCTGTAAGTATAGTCTTATTGAAAATGAGAGTAAAAGTCCATTACATAATTTACCGGTTGAAAAGGTACTCGGTACAAGAGATTACCATTGATAAAACTTGTTTATTTTTTTATTTTTTATTTATACTGCTATTTACGTAAAGATCATCGGCCAAATACTTTTAAATACATTAATTATTTTTTATATTATTTTCAGCAACCAATACGCCAAGCTTTGAAGTTTAAAAAATTTTTTTCTTCACTATAAACTTTGATAAAAATTTTAAATCACCAAAAATTCGATTACTTTTTTATAAATTTTCAAATATTTCGGAAATTAAATCCATTAAATAATTTATAATGAAAAATTTAAAGTATGCAAAAAAACTAATCATGAATTTTGCAAAAAGTTATTCATCCTTTCAAATGATATCAAAGTCAATCACCTTAATTGTTTTATATCCCGTATGAAGGTCGTGGTACATTTTTTTTTTGTTTTCTAGTTATCTCGATTGTTGTTTGTTGATAGTGATAGTTATTACGTTCACTTTCGAATAATAAGAGATTGTTATTGTTGTTACAGTACTGTTGTTAAGAAAGACTCACAATAAGACAAAACAAAATTTCAAATTAAAATGTCTAATTTTTTTCTTGACAGTTTTTTATATTTTTTTGAAAATTTTCACTTATCGAAAAAGCTTTGAAAATTGTCTTTCTTGAAAAATGACTTTTAAATTGTTATTATCGTTATTAGAAAGAAAATAAGTCTAAAGTCGGTAGAAAAGTTCTCGAAATTGTTAATAATAGTATTGTCTTCTCTAAAATTGATGGAATATGTAATCGTATAATATAATATATCAAATACTTGAAATGAAAAAAATTACATAAGTATTTTGAAGTGAAACGTACAATTGATGATTTTTTACGAGGAGAAGAACGAAAATATTAAATATTCTATTCCAAAACAGTGATTTCATAAGTCTGGCTATACAATAAAAATTTACGCAATTATTGACAAAATAGAATTTAAGAAATGACATGGCCTCAAAAGTAAAGTAACCACTAACCACTACAAATAATTCAAACTAAAACGATTCAAAAGCTTTCGACTCTGTATAACAATTTAACGATCTTTGTGTACACACATTTCTGCTTATGAATGTATAATGAGAATGAACACATACGTACAACACTACCGATCCCGAACTAGACAGTCCAGAGAATATTCGCTCAACTGGAACGTAAGAAAAGGCTGTTTTATTTGCAAAAGGTGCATAAGTAAGAAACTACACTAAAAAAAAATTAACTTGAATCAAGAGAAAAATTATTGAACCAAGAAAATAATTTTGAAGAGTTTAATTGTCTTCAATTAAGATAAAAAATTCTTGAATTAAGTAAAATTTACTTAAACCAAGAAAAATTTCTTAGTTTAAGAATTTTTCTACTAAAATCAAGAAGATGAAATTCTTCAAAATTATTAACTTGATTCAGGTAAATTTTTTTTCTGTGTACAAAATATGGATGTGTAATACTCGGCCACCAAAAATGCAATCCCACACATAACACATTATATATAAAATAACTGCTATATCTCTCTCAAAATAAATTTGGCGTAAATGTATTACACGGTAAGAAATATAAATGTGTGAAATTGAAAGGGCACGTTATATTACATTAATGGAGAGATTTACCCGCTAAGTCCGCAGGTTATCTTAAGCTTCTTTCAACGAGTCTTAAAAACGTCATGACACTGCATATATGAAGATATCACTTTTAATGGAATAAATGTTCGTAAACTTTCTTACCAATTGTTATTATTTTTATACTTATTATTATACTATAAAGTATCCATTTATTATTCTTTATCTGATAATTTATAGCACGTGACCGTGAAACAAGATCAAGGATCTTGAGATGCATTCTGACGATTTATGATACGGATAATTTTAAATACATTTATCTATCTGTATATGTACTTATTTATCAATTTCATTCAAATCATAATCAAAAGAACATGTGGTGGTGGAGAATTAATTGCGGCTTGCTAATCTTTTAAAAACCGTGATATTTGATACATCGCCGTTATCAAAGTATGAAGACATTGATGTCCGGCTGTTCACTAAAAAAAAAAAAAAGATCTTCTACTGATGGAGTGATTCCAGCCTTCTCAGTGGATGAAAGTATAAAAAAAAAAAAATTCTCGTTAAGAGCGGCTGATAGTTAATTTTCAAACATATTTTGTTCATGTATAAGATATAATTTAAAAAAAAACGCTTCGCTCTTCGATAGATAATTAAATTATCTATCGAAGAGCGAAGCGCTTTTTTTGAAAATTTTCATTTATTTATGTATAAAATGGTTTTTAAGATTCCATTTGTTGTACAAGTATGACAGAGATACTTTCGTTTGACCAATAGAGGGTGAGAGAGAAAAAAGTGTAAACCCTCCTCAAGTGTGGACTGTGTGAGTAAGTGAGTGTAATTTTCTTACTTTTTAATTAGTCACGATAATGTTAAGTTTTTTTCATTGTTAATAAATATTGGCCAATTTTTTAATTAAATTTTTATCATTCAACAGCATCTTCCTCCACTCTCTCTATCCTAAGATAAGTTTTCTCAGTTCTGGACCGATTCCAGGAACCGTGATAATAAGCCTGGTGGCGCACTAATAATTATCGTAGTTTGTTATTGAAATTTTAGTTTATTTATTAATTAATTAGGGGCCAATTGGACAGAAAAAAAACCTGTTACAAATGAAGCAAACAAAAATAATCTAACCCCTCGGAACTTAAATAGATCTCGGTTCACAGAATATTTAGGAGACAGTCTAGAACCTCAAACCTCAATTTTTGGAAGAGTCCTCATTCCTGACGAACTAGCGGACATGGGCATCCGTTATGACCACGCGAGTGGCCAAATCGTAGATAAAAACGGCGAACTAATTAGCGAAAGGACCAAAACCGAATCGGGCAACCAAAAAAAAACTCTTAAGGTAGTACCTTTGGTTAGAGATTTACTGTTCAGAATTTGATGATATTTGTCATATTAGTAAATTATATTAAGATCATGTAAGTCTACTGAATTTTTGAAAGGCTCAAAAAAATCAGAGTAAAAAAATTTTGAGCTTTTAAAGTTTTTATTTTATTTTACAAAAAGTAAAGCTCAGATTTAAATAAAAATTTAGGTGATGAATAAAAAAAAACATATTGAATACTTTACGTAATTAAAAGTAAAGATTCAGAACTTGTGATAGTAATAATTAATAAAAAAAACTTTTAAAGATTATCTCGGTTTCTCTTTTTCTAATGTACACTAAGTAAACTATGTAAGGCTTTGTATGGAATATTTGACACTGTGCATTGAAAAAAAAATTAACTTGAATCAAGAGAAAAATTCTTGAACCAAAAAAATAATTTTAAAGAAGTCAATTGTCTTGCCAAAAAATTCTTGGTTTAAAAATTTTTCAACTCAAACCAAGAAGATAAAATTCTTCAAAATTATTTACTTGATTTAAGTAAATTTTTTTTTCTGTGTGAGATTTGTGATACTATCTTAACTCCTTTTTATATAAATTAACCTTTTTGTATAAATTATTTATGAATTGATTTTTTTAAGGGAACTGATGAAACTTTACTGGCCAAAGTTCACCAAATGCACTCCAATAACCAAAATTATGTAAAACCTAAATCAGATTCTATAAAAGCTTTTGGAATAAAACATTTTGCCGGAACAGTAACTTATGAAATAAATGGATTTCTTGATAAAAATCGCGATACATTTTCAGCAGATTTGAAGCAACTTATCACTATATCATCGAATGATTTTTTAAAATTAATATTCAGCCACGATTTAACAATCGAATCAGATGGGAAGAAACGAGTTTCATCATTGTCTTCTGAATTTCGTAATTCGTTGGATTTACTGATGAAGACATTGGAAAATTGTAATCCATTTTTTATTCGATGTATAAAACCAAATGAAGAGCAAAAGCCATTGGTAATTATCAAGCACACTTAATTTAGTCTTGTTTATATTTTTACAATTATTTCTCAAAACAATCAAAACAGTTGTTTGATAGATCTCTTTGCTGTCGACAACTAAGATATTCTGGAATGATGGAAACAGCAAAAATCCGTCGGGCTGGTTATCCGATTCGTTACGATTACCCGGACTTTGTCAACAGATTTCATTGCTTAGTCAGAGGAGCACCTTCAAAAATATTGAAAACCACCGCTGCTAAAATTTGTGCCAATACTTTGGGAGAAAATAGTGACAATTATCAATTTGGTCACACGAAAGTTTTTCTTAAAGAAGAAAACGAGTTTATTTTAGAGCAACAGAGAGATTTGGTGCTCGCCAAGAGTCTTGTCGTTATTCAAAAATACGTCAGAGCATGGATTTGTAGAAAGAAGTAATATAAGGACGTTTATTTAAAAA
>JZSA01003091.1:0-12038 GCA_000956155.1 Cotesia vestalis
TTTTTTTTTGGCGTCTTAAAAAAGTCTTAAAATAGTCTTGGTTTGTGTCACGTTTAAGATCTTAAACAAACGACAATTTTAAGACAATTTTTTTTACACGGGAATACATAAACGTTTATCTTTTTTGTAGATATATAAAGATAAAAAGGGCAGTCATAACAATTCAACGAACTTGGAGAGGTTTTGGTCCTAGGAAGAAATATTTAACAATGAAGAAAGGATATCAAAGACTACAATCGTGCATTAGATCGCGGCAACTTGCTTATGATTTCCGATTAAAAAGAAAAATTATTATAAAATTACAAGTAATACATTTCTTCATTAAAATTTTTGTCAGCATTTCTTCAATACTCGAAATTTTTTTTAGGTTTTAATTGTCATATTAAATATTTTTTTGCATTGATTAAGGAAGATATTTTTTATTCCAGACTCGCTGCCGCGGTTATCTTGCCCGAAGTGTTTTCAAAAAGAAATCTCAGGTAATGTATAAAGACACTCGAGTAATTTCTAAAAGCAAAACCATGTATCAGATTATTTTTTGAGTGAAAAAGCGATAATACGCGTTTGATAATAATTTTTAAATTTATAAATAAATCATTCTTAGTGGCGCGAGAAGAAGTTGAAGGAAATAACTGATCTGATTGCTGAAGACGAGAAGAAATTGAAAGCTTCGGGAAATAAAATGTGGGAAGAAATAGCCAAAAATAATTTTGAAAAACGATTAAAAGAATTAAACGAATCTTTACTGAGTTTTGGCAAGGACAGCGCTAATTTGGAAACTGAAAAAGAGCCTGAGAGTAGTATTGATACAATATTCGAGTTCTTAGAAAATGAACCAAAGGTTTCTTTGGCAAGAGAGTTACCTGCTGATGTATACGCGGTATGTTTTTTTTCTTTCAATAATTTTTTTAATAGTTACTTAATTATGAACTGTTGAAAATTAATCAGTGATTACAGGATTTATCTGCGGTAAAAAAAAAGAACGAAGTTGTAGAGCAAAGCATTCTTGAAATCCCAGATGAAGATCTACCAAGTGTCGATTTGTCGACTTATCATTTTAGTAAATTTGCTGCAACATTCTTTGCGTCGAATGTAACTCCACATTATTCTCGTAGAATTTTAAAACAATCTTTGTTAGATTTGCCAATAGCAGCTGATCAATTGGTAATTTATTTTTTTACTTTTGTATTGTATTTATTGAATATGCCAAGGTAATTAGCCAAAAAGGCAAGAAATTTTGACATAGTTTTTAACAAAACAGCTTATAGAAACTTATTTAATAATTTTAACATAATTACGTAAATATTTAAATAATTTAAATTTTCATTTTTTTAACGAAATTTCTATTTGATTTTATTGATCTATTTTTTTTTTTTTTGACAATTACGTAAAAAAATGAATAATTAAAAAAAAATTTGATTATCACAATTTTACAAATTTTCAAAAAAATTTATAAATTTTTAGAAAATTGTGAAATTCAACTTTTTTTTTTTAATTGTTCGTTTTTTTATGTACTTTTCAAAAAAAATATATCAAAAAAAAAAAAAATAGAAATTTTATCCAAAAACATAAAAGCCAAAATTTTTTCCAACTTTTGAAGGCAAAAAAACTATCGAAATCTTTATTTTTTTTCTTTCATAAATAATGAAAAAAAAAATTGTGTGTGACTTTAACTATGAATTATAATTTGTCGTTGCAGTCATCTCAGGCTTTGTGGATAACTATTTTAAGATTTATGGGTGATATTTCTGAGCCGAAAAATCCTATAGATATTCCCGCCAACAAAACAGTAATGTCGACAGTCTCAGAAACAATTTCCAAGAGTTTTATTCGATCAAAAGAGTACGAAAATTTAGTGGACGCACAATCTAAAAAGAACCAAATTATTCGCATGACTTTAAAACGTCAAAGTAAATTACACAAAGACTTTAGAAGAGGTAATTTCTTAATAAAATAAACAATAATACAAACACTCTAATTGATTTGACGTATTTTTTAGGAATCACAGAAGATATGCTTGTAGATGAAACATATCAAGACTGGTTACAAACTCGAAGTTCTAACTTAGACAAATTGCATTTCATTATCGGTCATGGTATTCTCCGTCCGATATTACGAGACGAAATTTACTGTCAAATTCTCAAACAATTAACTAAAAACCCCAGCAAATCATCGCACGCTCGTGGGTGGGTTCTTCTCTCCCTCTGTTTGGGTTGCTTCCCTTCTAGTGAGCAATTTGTTAATTATCTTCGGGCGTTTATCAACTCAGGACCTCCAAACTATGCTCCTTATTGCGACCAAAGGCTCACTCGCACGTTTAAGAATGGTGCAAGAACTCAGCCCCCGAGTTGGCTTGAACTTCAGGCAACTAAAAATAAAAAACCAATCAAATTGGAAATAACATTTATGGATGGAAGTTCCCGAATTATTGAATGTGATTCTGCTAGTACTGCTGAAGAAATTATTAACACTCTTTCTAAGAGTATTTTGTTGACAGAAATTTTTGGATTTTCTCTGTTTATAACTCTTTATGACAAAGTACTGTCTCTTGGAGCTGGAAGGTAATTTAATAATTATTTCCATAAAGGGGGAACACCACTGTGACGATCGAAAAAAAGAGGTAATTTTCGGGAATTTTTTTGATAGGAAAAATAAACAAATTTGGGAATCGGATTTTTTTTATTTTATTTATGATACATTAAAGATTATTACCCTAAATTTTTATTAAAAAATATTTAATAATTACAAAGTTATTAACAATCTCGTAGAGCGCTAGAAAATTTCCCCCTGCATGGTCGGTTCGATAACTCAAAAACAGATCATCTAAAAATAAAAACCCGAATTGCCTTTTAATCAGTAAGAATGTAGTTATTGTCGCACGTACGGAATTTTTAAAATTTTTATTTAAAAAAAAAAATAGCGACTGATTGAAAATTTTCTCACTATCTTGCTGTTTTTTTTTTTTTTATTTTAACCCGGCTAAAAAAATCTTTAAAATAAAAATTTTTTAAATTTTCCAGAGATCACGTGATGGATGCAATAAGTCAATGCGAACAGTATGCAAGAGAACAAAGTCAAGCAGAACGTTCAGCGCCCTGGAGATTATTTTTAAGAAAAGAAATTTTCGCTCCTTGGCACGATGCAGCTTTAGATCCAGTTGCTACCGACTTGATCTACCATCAAATCATCCGTGGATTAAAACACGGAGAATATAGATGTTCCAGCGAGACAGACATTGCAATGCTAGTTGCTCAGCAATTATACATCGACTATCAAACAAGTTTAACGCCCGATAATCTTAAAAATACAATGCATCTTTATATTCCGGATCACTTACTTCAAAATTCTGTCCCTGAATCTTTGTCTAAGTGGCAAAAATTAGTCCTAGAAGCTTACAAAAAAAATTCAAATGTAACTAATGCACTTCCGACATTGAAAGTGAAAGAAGAAATAGTTTATTTCGCTAAGCATACATGGCCGATTTTATTCTCGAGATTTTACGAAGCGACAAGAGTATCTGGACCAGAATTCCAAGTTAATGATGTAATAATAGCTGTAAATTGGACGGGAGTTTATTTTGTCGATGATCAAGAGCAAATATTACTTGAATTGTCATTTATAGAAATCGCCGAAGTAACTATTCAAAAATTTGATAATTCTGTAATTAATAATTTAATAATCACCACAGTACAGAGAGATGAGTACATTTTCAAGAGCATAGACGCCGAAGATTTAGTATCTTTGGTTAATTATCTGATCGACGGGTTAAAAGAAAGATCAGTTTACGTTGTAGCAACCCAAGACTACATGAATGGAGTTTCTAGTTCGATGGAAGGGCAATCGTATTTGTCTTTTCAAAGAGGTGATCTTGTTAAGCTCAGTGGATGTACAGGACACAGCATAATGACTTCTACTTGGGGCTACGGAGAACGCAATGGAACTAAAGGAGAATTTTTGTCAGAATGTGTTTACGTATTGCCAACAATCTCTGCGCCTCCGTCAACTCTGATGGAAATATTTAAGAGCGATTACACTACAAAAAATACGTTAGTGAGAAAAGCAAAGAAGCAATCGAATTCGCGGGTATATACTTTGAAGAAATTCGCTCAAGATAATTTCCGACCGAGTTACAATATCACACTTTCAAAAGGATCTAGTATTTCTTCAGCAAAAAAAACTGTCCCGGAAAATCTTTGGAAGCACACTCGTGCACCAATAAAAGCTCCACTTTTGAAGAAAGTGTGCGAAAATAAAGAATTGTTTCCGTTGGCGTTGGAAATATTTACGAATATACTGAGATACATGGGAGATTTGCCGAGTAATAGGCAAAAAATAGGAACAGAGTATACGGATGTTATTTTTAAATTATCATTAGAGCATGATTATTTAAGAGATGAAGTGTACTGTCAAATAATCCGGCAACTTACGGAAAATAAAATTAATTTGAGCGAAGAAAGAGGGTGGGAGTTAATGTGGCTTGCTACGGGTATCATGTCTTGCTCTGAAGTCGTTCAAAAAGAAGTAATACAGTTTTTAAATAGTTTCAAAAATTCTATTGCCAATGATTGTTTAAAAAGATTCAACACGATTATTAAAATTGGAAATAGAAAATATCCTCCATATATTTTAGAAGTTGAAGCAATAAGATTTAAAAGTATTAAAATATACCATCGTATTTACTTTCCAAATAATTCGGATGAAGCTTTTGAAGTAGAATCGTCAACACGTACTTCTGATCTTTGTTATGAAATAATAGAACGATTGCAGCTGAAATACAACGATGGTTTTAGTTTATTTGTTAAAGTTATTGACAAAGTATTTTCTGTACCAAATGATTATTTCTTCTTTGATTTTATTAATGAAATTATTCAGTGGATAAAACAATCTAATCCATCGGCTAAATTGTCAACTATTACGCAAGTGCAGTATCAAATTTTGTTTATGAAAAAATTGTGGATCAATACGCATCCAGGACGCGATATGTATGCCGATGAAATATTCTATTTTCATCAAGAATTGCCAAAATATCTTCGAGGATATCATAAATGCAGTAAGCAGGATGCTACTAAATTAGCGGCTTTGATTTATCGAAGCAAATACGGTAATAGTAAGAAAGAGTTGTCTGAAGTTTCACTAAAAATTAGTGAATATGTACCAGCAGATTTGCTTCACGTGTACAGTGCTAGTGATTGGAAGAAGAGTATTACTTTAGCGTATAATACTAATTCAGGAATCGATGAAGCAAATGCTAAATTACTTTTTCTTCAGTATATTTATCAGTGGCCGACATTTGGATCGGCATTTTTTGAAGTAAAACAGTCTACTGATGTAAATTTGCCAGAATTTTTGATAATAGCGATTAATAAGAATGGTATTAGTGCGATTCATCCTCAAACTAAAGATATTTTAATATTGTGGAGCTTTACAGAGCTTTCAAATTGGTCATCGGGCAATACTTACTTCCATATGACTATTGGGAATTTTATGAAGAGCCAAAAGATTCTTTTGGAAACAGCTCAAGGTTATAAAATGGATGATTTAATATCGTCTTATATTTTTTATTTTAAATCTGTTCTTCAAAATGATTAATTGTATGAAAAAAAAATTGATATTCTATTTGAGCTTTCTTATAAATGGAAAAATTATTTCAAATTCTAACAGATACTGCAGCTTTAGTGACAATAATAAATATTCCGATAGTACCCACATACTTACAAGATATCATTTAAAAATGCATTTTTACTCTGATTATCTTTTAAATAATTTTTGTAATCAATTATTATTAACAGTCACCTTTCTAGCTCTACAGTTCAAATAATGTTGGTCGGACAGCGTTTGCTCAGGAATTTTTTAGTAGAAAATTTAATGGCCTACAACAGGAGTACACTTATTTTTTCTGAAAAAATTTTTAAATACCTTAAAATCGAGTTGAAGTCGAAAAAAAAATATTGCTGTGTTATTTATGCACAGTAAAAAATTTTTTGACGCAATGACGCAAAATTTTTTACTGTGTATGCACTGATGTAAAATTTAACTTGGTTCAAAAACAAGAATCTTGAACCAAAAACACCAGTTTTATTAAATCAAGAACTATATCTTCACTCAAGAATTTTTCTCCTTAGCTCAAGAAATTTATTTTCTTCCAAATGGTGTTTTTGGTTCAAAATTCTCGCTCTTGAGTCAAGTTAAATTTCTTATCATTGTGGCAAATCAAATTTTTCAATGAATGAAGTTTTTTATTCACTTCCAATTTTTTTTTATTTTATAGTAGGTTTTTTTTTTTTTTTTTTATAAATTATCAATTTTATATTTAGAATATAGAAAAAAAATATCGCTTAAAAATAAAATACTCCAGTAAATACAATAAAATAAAAACACCAAGTATTTACAATCAATAAAATCATTTATTGAAATAATAGAATCATTGTAACTGTAATATAATATACAAAAATATATTAAAGTATGCTTTAATTAAAATTGAAAATAGAACATAGTGTAATTAATATAGTTGTAGTAATGTATGACTCAAAGTCTGATATTAATTAAATCATTAATATTTGAAGTTGTCTTATGAACTCGGTGTAATCTTGATAAAATTGCCGCAATTTTTAATTTGTGATGATAGAGGGAACATGAATGAGTCATAATTTTCCAAGCGTGGTAAGATTTTTATGTATTCTGAATTTGTCAAATTAGTCAATTGATCCTGACAATTGAATAATTCTGCCTCATAATCGTTTCCATTATCTGTGAAAGCAACAGAATTTGAACTTCTCAAATTTCCAATTGCTGAAGAGACTTCATCGCTGTAAATTGAATTTCCTATTTTTAAAACCTGATTATTAAGATTATTCTTTATAGAAACTACTCCTTGATTTTGAATGACGAAATTAGCTTCTTTGAATTTGATGTCCCAGTGTTTCGGATCGATATATTTTAAGATTTCACCTTCAGAGCTGTTTTTGAATTTAAATTGGTACGAAACATCCGTATTGACAACTGACAATTTCTCAGCAGATTGCCAGAGGTCATTAATAGGATTGTATACTGCGACAAAGTGATTATGGGACAGCCACATTTTTGCAGAAACAATTCCAGGTAAATTTTCAGCTACTTTATTACCGGTTTGCACTTTCAAAGAAATAACTGCTGGAGATGACGCTCCAAAAACAACCGGAACTCCAAAGTCACTGACTACATATTCTTCGTACATATTTTGATAGAATATATGGTATGAATCTAGGTAACTAAAGTGTTCGACAAGTCTTTTGATATCATTATTTAAAGAGCTGAAAGTTTCATGGTCGTAGTAATTAATCATGATTGCCTGGTCGCGGTAGAATAATAGTATATCTACGAATGAATCTTTCGATAGTGTCATAGCAACTGAAAATTTCCTGAGAAAATCAAAAATGAAGGTTGTAGTGATCGGGCCTTCAAAGAATTTCAAAAAGTCGTTGTTCACATCCTTCAATAAATTATCCATGCCATCAGATTGTATGTAGAGCTGAAAAATAACGATTTAAATTATATTTAATACATGTTACACAGAAAAAAAAAATTTCTTGAACCAAGAAAATTATAAGGAAGACTGAAGTCATTTTGGAGCAAGAAGAAATTTTCTTGGCTTTTTTTTAAATTGACTTTTTTTTGAAAAATAGAATCATAAAAATATTATTAAAGTCACATTTAGAATTCAAAGGTCAAATAGCTTATTAATTATTTTTATCCGTCGAATCTCATTAAAAAAGGGCATTTTTGTAACAAGAAATCAATTTGTTGAAAATTTTCAATAAAATTATTTCTTAGCAGAAGAAATTATTTCACACTAACTTTCTTGTTGAAAAAAAGTTTTCTAGATTTAGGAAAAACTAATTTTGATTGAAAATTCACAATTTGTCTATCTAAAATTTTTTTTTCCAAATTCAGAAAACATTTTTTGAGACAAAAAAGTTACTTTCCAGAAAAATTTTGATTTTTTTAACTAATAAATAAAATTATTGTATAAAATACATATTTTTAAGATTTCTGTATAATACATAGATTTTGTTATAGTACTTGTAATTTTGTACATTAAATTACTAATTATATATTATTGATTTAATTAAAGCATTTGTGACTTTTGCATTTTTTTTTTGGTTTTTATGAACAGGCATAATACATTTGTATAGAAATAAATAGCATTACTTACAGCCCAATAGCTGGTGATTTTATGATTTTGCATTATAAACTGCTGCAAGTAGATAATTTCCGGTACTTCAGTAAATTCATCGCGAACAACTGTAATTTTAAGCTGCACACCATCACCCTCATCATTCATGGTATCCATTACATATAAAGCTGTTAAATTTTTAGATACTGGAGCATGAGGTGGCGTCAATTCCAAAATTTTAGAAGAGTACTCGTGCATTTTAGCAAAACATGGACAATGTGATTGCGCAAAACCTTTGAGAGTCGTGATATGGAAATTGTAAAGGTGTTCATTTTTTTCGTTCGTCATGAACCAATGGAGGCGCAAGTAATCAGTCATTGTTCGCGATTGCTGCAGAAGTATATTGTATGATCCAATACGCAGTTTCAAAGGAAGAGTAGTATTAGCCATCATCGACCAAAGAACACTGATCGCATTGTCTTGATCGAAGTAAAGAGATCTCAAACTCGCTCCAATTGAAAGCAATCGGACGTAATCGTAGCGCGTAGGTATTTCAATATCTCCACGAAGAATCGGGGACAATATGTAAGCATTGTTTCCTCCTTGGGTGTTGTGCATTCCTCCAGACCATAGAACCTGCATCGGGTAACTTGACTCGTCTGTTAATTTTTATAAGAAGAATTACTATTTTAATAATCTTGATTAATTTCATTATATTTTTTTTTTTTTTTTTTTTTTTTTTTTTTTTTTTTTACCTCTTCTGGTAAAGCACAAAGGATTACATCAACAAAATTGAAACTAGAAAGCTTATTTTTGCTGCATTCTTTCGGTGACATGAATTTCGACACCGAAAATCTTTTTGAATTATCAGAAGCTGAATATTCTGGATGGATATCATAACTCGTTTTACATTGCCCATGAACTGTGTTCTAATAGATTAAAAAATCAATGAGTTAAAAAGTGTGATAACTGACAAGAATTTCTTCACGAAAAAAAAAAAAAAAAAAGAGAAAAATTACATTATAAATAGTAATAAGCGTCACTCCGTATAAAAAACTAGAAAAATTGCAGTTTGAAATAACATTTTTATAAATTCAAACTTTGATTGTTAATTTTCAGAGCTTTTAATGTAATGTTTATTTTTTACAGTGTAATTCTTACAAAATCTGTAATAATTACATTCTGAAACTTTAATTTTTCCAGTTTTTTATATGAAGCGCTATGCTACATTATATAATGTAATTTTTCTTTTTTCCGTGTTGATACTAAAAATGTTAATTATTAATTTTTTGAGAAGAAATCATCAATACTTATTTTTTTATAATTTAATGCGAGTAAATAAAAGAAAAGCTTTACTTAAATTAAATAAAAATTATTTCCATCAATTCAACGAATTATTAAGATAAAATGATATATTCTCAAAAATTTCCAAGAATATATTTTCTTGATAAAAATATTTTTTTTTCTCAGTGTAATATAAAATATTTTGATCCCTTTTTCTTACCTCTGAAGTGACAAAGCTCTGAACTTTAACCGGCAAATTCAAATCTATCTTCTCGAAGTTTAGTTGAAATAATGAAGCCCATCCAAATTTAATATTTTTGGACCATATTGGTTCTTCTTCAGGAATAGTTACGGAATCAAGCTACAACAATTTAATTTACATGTTATAATTATATTTGTATGATGTTATTAAATAAATTTAGTAGAACTATTGTTACTTCTCCCGATTCTTTGAAAATTAAACCGAATGGTTCTTGAAGTAAATTTAGCGCATCAGAAGTAGCCGCAGGGATAAAAAGTCCTTCCGTAGTTTTATTTCCATTCTTCAAAGAAGTATTTGCATCTTGAAGGGTAACTATGAATGCCCTTTTAAAATTTTTATTGTCAGTATCATGAGTAATGTGAAGTTTTCCATCGATAAAATATTGGGATGCAAAAGTTCCTACTTCTGTGAACTCAGCTTTTATTTCACTACGCAAATCGTAAACTGCCGTCTTTCCATGAGGAAATATTGCTAAAAAATTTAATAAAAAAAAAAGTACGTTATTTTTCTGTTTCACCTCTATTTTTTTTTAAAGTTAGAAACAAAAAAAAATTGTAATTAATCTGCACAAAAATTAAAATCAGTTTTACAAAAAAAAAGATAAAAATAATTAACGTGACAAGTAATAAACTTTTAACAAAAAATCGTAATCACTTATTTTGTGAAATTATTTCTTTTTACGAGTAGAAAAAATTTAATTTATTAGAAGTGAATGTTGTAGAGTTATTAATTACTTACAATTGAGATTCGTATTTAATTAAAGCAACATTAATTGTTCAGCAATTATAACTACATTTATAAAAATAAGTATTTTATCTTCGAAGGAATGGTGATAAGAGATAATTGTTTGGTAGCAATTTATTGTTATCAGTTTTGAATTTATATTTTATAAAAATAAAGTAATAACAATTAAGATTTAATTTCGTTATTTAACAGTGTATTTCACTAACGGATTTTTTGTTACGCAAAAGTTTCGTAATCTTAGAAAATTTTATGCTTAACCATACAGTCAACCAAAAAACAGAATATAATTTTCTTTCCACAGTAAATTTATAGAAATTGTTGGCAAAAGTTAAAATCATCAACTTTTTCTGAATTTGATCCGATAAAATAATAGTAAATTTTATCAGTACTAAAAAATCGAACGCGCTTTTATCAAAATATTTATTTATCAACAATTTAATTAATCAAATTTTTTACAAATTTAACTCATTAATATTTATCCGTTGCTACGGTAACCGTTGCTAAAGTGGTCACCATAGCAACGAAAGGCGACAACAATGAAAACGTCACATCAACTTTTTAATAAAGAATATTTTAAATGTTTTATTCACTTGGATACTTACTATTAACTATACTCCCTCTAGCAAAAGCCAGAAATGTTAGAAATACTGGAATAAAAAAAAAAAAAAATTCATTAGATATTTAAACGAAAAATTAGATTTTATTCTAAATATAATAGTAATTTTAGGGGGTTCAAATATGATTTTACAAAAAATATCTAAATAGTATATCTCTTTATTTTTGGAATTTGAATTTTTATGTTTTCTAAACTGCATGTGATTGGAAATCATCTTGGAAATTAGATTGGAAATTAGCTTCAATAACTTAATTATTTAATTCAATTGTAAAATTCGAATCAATTATTTAAACTCCATTTTTATAATCTATATAGAATGTGATATAACACTATGATAGATAAAGAACAACAGAAAGAAAGTTGAAGTAATTATGATTTGATAAGCTTACCGGTCAGGAAGATTCTATAACCAGCCATCGTAAGAAAATAATGTTTTAGCGACCACCAAATTCGGTTTATATAGTCACTCCTAAAAAGCAATTTTGTTAACCAACTTTGTGGGGAATTTTACAGAATAATGATAACAATTTATTTGAAACTAAAAATAACAATTTCAAACTATCGCATGTACGATCGATTTCACATTAATTCCGGTTTTTTTTTTGTTACATTCGATTAGGTAACTAATTATTTCTCAAAAAAAGAAATATTTTAACTACTCTGATTAATTCAAATTTTGACAATATTCTTACACACAATGAGTGAAATAATTTCTTTTACAAAAATGGGCATTTTTGTGATAAGAAATTAAATTGTTGCAAATTTACAATAATTTCATTTTTTAACTGAAGGAATCAAAAATTTTCTCATAGTAACTTTTTTGATGAAAAAAAAGTTTATAGATTTAAGAAAAAAACAAATTTTGATGAAAACTCTCCAGTGTCTATCTAATATTGTTTTTTTACGAATCTAGAAAACTTTTTTTGGTAATTATTTACAAGTGGGAGCAAACACATCTGGGCCATAATTAAGTGAAAAAT